>JAFBMS010003104.1:0-19179 GCA_019788955.1 Albula glossodonta | reverse complement strand
CTCTCTCTCTCTCTCTCTCTCTCTCTCTCTCTCTCTCTCTCTCTCTCTCTCCCTCTCTCTCTCTCTCTTTCTCTCTCTCTCTCTCTCTCTCTCTCTTTCTTTCTCTCTCCCCCCCTCCATCAGGCCGTGGTGTATCAGTGAGTTTACTCCACAGAAGAGCTCGGGATCGATAAGCACATTCTGGGGGCGCCAAGCGAGAGGCGAGAAGAAATCGGGGGCCCCTAGGACCAACCTTGTCCCGAGGAACCGATCGATAGGCCGACAGGATCCCGCGAATTGTTCTCTCCCGCCCTGCGGATCGTTCCCTCCCTCCTACCCGCTAGATGCCAGACATGCTTTACATCATCCCTCAAAGCCTGCTTTCTTTTTTCGTTCATTTTGTTCATTTTGTCGGCGCGTTTGTTTTGTCCAGTCTTGCTGTTTTTATTGTCCTGTTTTTTTTTTTTGTTTTGTTTTTTTTTCAGTGTGTTTTAGCCATGGGCCTTTGTTCCTGTGGTTTGGTGACTGAATCGGTGGAGTTCTCTTGGCTTTCACGGATCGCTCTCCACTACACTCTCATGTCCATACTAACTGAGCAGCAATTACACACTATGGAGCCCGCTGTGTGTGAACTGCAGATATCAGTAATTATTTGACGTGTATCGACACTTTTATCCCCCCCCCCACCCCCCATCCCCTCGGTCTCTTGGGTTTCTGCTGAAGCTTGTACTACTGGCTCCCCTGCGGCAGGCCAGCTTTGAAATACCACTCTTTAAATCCGCGTCTCTACCCTGATTCCATAGCAGCGGATGAAAACGTGTATCGACCGTTCCAATATTGATACCTGCTCGCTCTGTCGCTCTGTGGTACGGGACTGAGCGTCCCTGGGGAGACGTTCTCAAACGTCGCTCAACACAACGAGCTAGAAATATCAGGCTCAACGATTCAGCCAGGGCAGAAAAGAGGAGGCATCGATCAGCTAGTTATTTCTAAGTTTGTTAGGGGATATGAGATTCATGTCTAATTTTTCCCGGAGGTACGGCTTTCTGACTGTATGTTTTATGTACTGTGTGCTGTAGCTTGACATGAATCAATCACCTGTCACAGAGCCGTTTGCCCGAGGGTTCTTCATGTGAAAACTCTTCCCACGAACAAAGTTCGACTCTATCTCATATGAAACCTTCTGAAACACCCGGCTGGGAAATTTCACAAAGCATCCCACAGTTTGCACAAGCGATCAGGCTCAACGCCCGACCAAGCAAAAAAAACCTCAAGCATGGGAGAGGCCAGCCTCACTGTGTCCCACCCAATCAGTAGCTCATCTCCCGGCTCAACTTCGCAGCACGACCGCTTTTTTAATTTGCCCAACATACTTGGGTTGGTATTAATTCCTTCAGCATATGCTATCTGTCTTTTCTTGTCCTCATTGAGATGGCAGACCCAGGTTAAGCCCGCCCCTCTCTGAGTAAGCCGAGTAAAAGCACTCCAAACAGGACTGCGAATGCGAGCCCCTGTCCCCTCCTTTAAGGCGCTGACCGCGGAGGACCAGCCTGTGTCAATAGGTCTGCACCCACTGCATGTGGGACCAAGAGAAGAGGAGATTCACCCCCTCCCCACACCTCCCCCCCAAAAAAACCCCGCAAGCTCTTAATAAGTTGCCAGAGGACCGCTATTGTCTCAGCCAATCCCGTGTCTCATTGTGCTTCGGACCTTCGGCCTTGTTTCAGGGGACCGGTGTAGAGGGGTCTCATTAGGACCGGCCAACGAAAACCAAGGGGGTCAAGGCACATAAAGGTATCCAGAGCTTAAGGGGGCGATGGCTGAGAGCCGCTGCTGAGATCTGCGGGGGCCCCCGAGGGCCACCCCTCTAGACCTCTGGCCCCTCCCTGCCTTGACCTGCCCCTCTCTGCCATTATCCATCCAGCTAGAGCCCCCATCATTATTTTCTCCCTCTGCCTCTCTCTCTCCCTTCATGGATGGGGAAGGGGGCATGGCAATGAAAGGGACGTGTCACTCGCTGGGGGGGGGGGGGGGGGGGGGGGTGGGGGTCCAGAAGGACGCAGATCAAAAGCAGGCCAGGTTCCTGCCCTCACCCCTCAGAGGTCACTAAAGAGGCGGCCGGGCTGTTCCATGTTCTCCGGTCGTTAGACTCTGCTGACGGACTGAAAGGCCTGAATGTTGGGGTCTCAGTGTGCCTGGGGTTCCCTCCTCTTCCTCCTCTTCCTCCATCCTCCCTTCCCCTCCCATTCTCCGGCAGTGTGGCTATGTGTCTATGACATTTCTACGTGGAGACTCCACTGTGTCTTATTCACACTGGCCATCTAGTGTAGAGGAATAACTGCTTATGGGGACAAGACACACACTCACACACTCACTCTCTCTCACACACACACACACACACACACACACACTTGGCCTCACTCATAACAAACAAAATAACATTACAAAGCAAAATAAAACACGTCCACACAAACACAGACATGTGCATGCACAGGCAAACGTGAGACCATAAAAAACATAAAACGAGCTAGCAACACACAGCACGGTAGCCACGCTAACTGTTGGTCCAGCTCTTTAATCCGGAGCTCTGGTAAGAAGTTTAGAGAAAAGACTCCGCTTTGTAAACTCTGGGGTTCAAAGCATGCAAACCTCGGGGTCAGAATGGCAGCGGCACAGAAACCGAGCAGCCAAAAACGCTCTTTGAGGATTTTGGGACCACTGCCTCCGAGTGCCTTTGATGTGAACCGAGTTACGGCTACAGCGCTGGATACCAAATGCCAGAAGTCTCCAGGTCTGCCAGTAGCATGTCTGCTTAAAATGTATAATTCAGTTCTGCTGGAAGTGGAAGAGAGGAGACACGGTCAGCTGTGCCTGGGCCTGCCGGACATAGGGATGCTTTGGGGACCCACCGAAAATTAAGCCATAAAAAGGAGAAAATTTAACATGTTTGTGTCCGCACATTTCAGGAGTAACCATAAACCCTTGTATGCTGCAACATTAAAACTAAATATTAAAAGCAATCGTCATTCCCACACCTTTTAGGTTGCCCTGGGACCGGCATGGCATCTTATAAAAAATGCAATGGAATTCCAGTCAAGATCCATTATTTAAAAATACATTCCAATCTTCTGTAAATATAATAAAATAAAATAAAAAAAAAACATGTAAAATAAATATTTTATATAAAGGTGAATTTAGTGCTGTGGCAAATGTCCAGAACCCAATCCATAAGTGCAATCAAAATGTAAATATTTCCGGAACAACCTTGGCCAAACTTTTGACATTTAGAGTTTGCATGAACGCAGGAAATGGTAAGTCCATCAACATTTAAACTTGCAGTAGGTAATTTAATTTTAAAAAAGAATAAAGCAACTAAACTAAACTGGGAAAAAAAAGAAAAGAATGTTTTGAACGTACAGTGTGTAGATTTGAGGATGCCAGTGTTAATAATATGGTTGGACTGATTTACTTTTTAATACATTTTATTTAAATCATTATTTAATTAAGCTGGCAGTTTTACAATTAATTTTCAAATGAGCAACTAATTTGAGAAAAAATTATTTTATTTTCTATTTACAGTCATTTTTTGGAACATGACAAATCTCATAGCATGTATATTATCTTACAATCAAAGATCTGAAATGATGCTTTAAAACATATTATGTATTATATATAATAACTAATCCATCGTTAAAACATAATTAATTCCCTGAAGTAATTCAAATTATAATTACAAGTCAACCCATGTTAATGTAGACTCTGTTTTTTTTAGTTATAATTATTGTGTATAAAAAAACTGTTGTAAATAGCCTTTTCAACAGAGGTCAAAACAGACAAAAAACACAATATGATTGCTTTTCTATTTTTTACAGAAAAGAGCGTGTGTGTCTGTGTGTTTTACTCCTTCAGTTATGTTTATTTTATTTAGAAACATGATGCACAGTATACAGTAACAGTCTTGTGAAGGGTAGATGTCAATAATTTAATTATTCATCAGTAAAATAACTTAATATTATGATGCCATGCAGAAACTGGGCTGATTTTATTTTTTGTTGGTGAGGGGGAGCAGTCATGCCAACAAACAGCTACACATTCACAGGAGTCCTTTTGTGCGAAAAAATTTAGGACAACACAATATAAAACTCCTCAAAATTAACATGACAGACAAGAGGACAAAGAGTTCCTGCAATATATATCTGTCAAGCAATGCAGTGTAGAGTCAAAGTGACTGTGCAGTTTTTTATTAAAAAAAATACTCATAATATATGAGTATACAATAATGATACATTTGCAGTACATGTAGTAAGTGAAGCTGACTTATTCGTTTAAACTGAAATTTATATATTATATAGCTGCATATTAAATAAGATTTCAGGCATTTGTTCTTGTGGCTTACACGGTCCATGTTTTACACACTGCCCATTTATGCAGCTCTCTATGTGCGGAGCAATGCTGCAGCTTCGGCCATCTTTAGCCACACTGTCATACTGCTAACCGTTACACTACAGGGAGCACCATACTGCGCAATATCTAAACATACGCACCAGCACATTACACCGCCGTCCCCTATATACCAAACAGAGACTGACTTACAGAATGACCTTCACGCACTTGTAAGAACACTGATCTCAGATCAGTTGGAAGGGACAATTTCATCCAGGGTAGGACAAAGTGGTACGGCGCCTGTCGTCTTCTTCTGTTGCAATAAATTATTTGACACGAGTCTGCTTCAGCCATGATAGAGGGTTGTCAAGGCTTGCATCAGCTTGCTTGATCTTGCAGTAGAGGCAGAGACCCTCGGAGTGTTCAAGTCCAGACCTGATGCAGTGCTGGATACTGTGTAGACTGTAGGTAAATGGGCTTGATGCAGTGCTGGATACTCTGTAGACTGTAGGTACATGGGCTTGATGCAGTGCTGGATACTCTGTAGACTGTAGGTAAATGGGCTTGATGCAGTGCTGGATACTCTGGAGACTGTAGGTAAATGGGCTTGATGCAGTGCAGGATACTCTGTAGACTGTAGGTAAATGGGCTTGAAGCAGTGCTGGATACTCTGTAGACTGTAGGTAAATGGGATTGATACAGTGCTGGATCCTCTGTAGACTGTAGATACATGGGCTTGAGGCAGGGCTGGATACTCTGTAGACTGTAGGTAAATGGGCTTGATGCAGTGCTGGATACTCTGTAGACTGTAGATAAATGGGTTTGATGCAGTGCTGGATATAGTGTGGGTAAATTCTGAGTCTAACTGGGTGGAATGGTTTGTTTTTGTCTTTGAGCCTCTGTCTCAGCTCGTCCGCCTGACCATGAAGGAACGGTCTGAGTCCCTCTGAGGCTAGGGTGAGGGACAGGGGGGTGGGTCGGGCGGTATGTGTCAGGCAGCCAGGATCACACGGCAGAGACCACAGCCAACTGCCAAATTATGGCAACAAAAAGAAAAGTGGAGGAAGGAAAAATAGAAATTTTCACACCAAATCCAAAATATATTTTTAAAAAAAACCCTAAAAAAGGGTCACCCTAAAAAACAACATTTCACTTCAGCTGGGCCTTACTGTGCAGTGTGGGCCAGCCCTGTCACCCCTATCCCCCCACCCTGAGCCGCATTCCCCGGGGGGGGCAGCTACACTTACACCGCTGGAGGTGGAGAGCCAGGATACAGAGAAAGGACACACTGCACGGCCCCACTGGACCCCCCACCCCCCTCTCCGCCTGCCCCCCCCCCCATCCCTCAGCACCCACTTCCAGCACGATCACTTCAAGGGCGGTGAGCAGAGCTGGGCTTTGTGCCGTGACCACACCGCCGGGACTCTCTGCCCATGTGGATTTCACTCAACTGATCGGCTAACACTCCCGTGCAGTTTTGTCTGTACCATTTCATCTAAAATACTGCATGCTGCCCAAGGTCGGCTGGGCGGGGAGCGGGGGAGGGGGGGGTGCAGAACCGCGCAAAATGCAAAAATCTGCTCTACACTGGCAGGCCCCTTTAACTGGGCTTTTATTTTAAAAGCAAGGTTAAGGTTAGAAGCATTAGGAGAAAGATCTGTGTTTCCTTCCAAAAAGGAGCCTCACATTTCGTACATTCTGGGTGAATATATTCTGGTTCAGAATGAAATGTGAGGGCGAATACTCCATCCTCCACCCCCCTCCTTCGCTCTATCGATGTGAGTGTGTTAAAATCTCCCCTAAAATGACATTAATCTCTTCTTCAATGCAGGAAGGAACTTCTTCATCCTTTGTCCTTTTCTGAGCATTTAAAAGCAATTTATTTCAGACTTACGGCAAGCGAACAAATACAGCTGACCTTCAAGCATCATTAAAATAACACTAAAATTAATTTTAAAATATGTCAGAACTTTTAGATGTCAGTCCAGAGCAGGAAGAGGAATCAAAAGAGAAATATTCATCAAAGATTCCCACACTGCCCATGTACAAACGCACACAAGAGCACACACACACACACAGGCACATATGTGCATACACACACACTTTACACACACATCAAATTTCCTAATTTTCTAAGCATTCTTGTTTCCTCCCCGTTTGAAAGTCCTGTTCTTGTTCCTCTGCTCCATGGAGGGAATTTCAGGATTGAAATGTACAAACGCAGCTCAGGGCAGGACAGTGTAGTGTCTGTTTGTACCTATTTTATACTTTTAAGGGGAATAGCATGACCTTGTCCCTTTCATTTCAGGTACAAATAATATGCTTTCTCAGGATTGGCTCCTGACATCTACCCATAATGCAATGCACTGCCCTCAGAGTCAAATCCTCCCAGGCTCCACGAGGGACTGCACCCCCAAACCCCACCCCCCCACCCCCCGTTTTATTGCGAGTCCGAAGCACCAGTGACAGCCTGACAGATCCAACCTGGAGAAAGAGACAAAGTTCATCACTGTCAGCCTCCCCCTGAACACACCACAACAACAACAACAACAAAAAAAGGAAATAGAAATTATTTTCAATATTGTGCCAGTGACAGGCTAACAGAGGGTCTGACCCGAGGGGACAGAGTGCTGCTGAGGTACAAAAACTGCATTTCAACAAATTTTTAAAACACTTCCATTTCAGGACTAATCAAACAAAATAAAGTCGTACAAAATCCGAGATTAAAAACACTATTTCAAGCTTTTTGTTGAAATATGGTTATATGAAATATGATATCTTCAAAAAAGACAGAAATATTTTGCATACCATATCCACAATCCCTTCTGTTCAAACAAATTATGAAGGCACAAAGTATTTAATGTGAATCCTGCCTAAAACAAACAAAAGTATGTGCTTCAGATATAATAAGATTTTTACCCTGTTAGTATAATAAATAATATAATTTAATACATTTTAAATATAGAAAATGTGTCCTCTTTCTTGTTGTCTGGTTTTTCTCTGATGGGTTCATGTGTCACTTGAAGCACAGAAGAGGACATCTTAAGTGAGCCAGGATCATCGCTTAGGTCACATGCCAGCAGCAATGCAAGCATAGCTTACAAAAATATAACAAAGATAATATTCAAATGGTGACCAAAATATGCCACTCATCACTTACACTACAGCAAATGGCATGTGAAACGGAGACTGGGAAATTCAGCACATGACGACTGTCTGTTCTTAATTGTCCACTTTTTTTTTCCTTGTGCGAGGTGACATGGTCATTATTTGGCAATCACCACGTATCGGCAGAATCAAAGGGGATTGATGGTTTTACCTGTGCAGGTGAGAAATGTGCAAGATTTCTGGGATATCATCGCTGGGCGAGAGGAAAAGAAGAATGATGGTTATTTGTCATTGTGTTTGGGAATGAATTATTGAATGAATTATCTGGAACTCTGAGGATACAATTACCCCGTTGGTATAGACAGCATTCTGTCCAATCACCATACACTATCACTGAGGCCAAAATGATTCCACTGTCATGTTTTTTTTTCTTTGTCAGTTTTGTTGCAGTTATGTTTGCAATATCAGCTTTAGCCATTTCCTGCACACAGCAGAGCACCTGGATGTAAAAAATACCTGAGGAGTTTGTCTGAATGGGGCTTTTAAAGCGTGAGATGTATAAATTCTGTTGTTCAACAGCGAGCAAATGTCAGCAGTGTTATTATTGTCTCTGTCATTGTGTGAGGGGAATGAATGCCTGAGCGCTGAAGATGAGTCTTATCAGTTTCAAACTCTTTCTGCTGTTGGAAATATAAAGTGCTAATCACTTCATCACTCTGTCTGTGAGCTCTGCAGGAATGAGTACAGGTTACATAGTTACTACAATGAGGCCTCACTGTCAGTCCTAGAATTGTGTGTGTGTATGTATGTGTGTGAGTGTGTGATAGTGAGTGTGTGTGTGTGTATGATAGTGTGTGTGTATGTGTGTGAGTGTGTGATTGTGTGTGTGTGTGTGTGTGTGTGTGTGAGTGTGTGTTAGTGAGTGTGTGTGAGTGTGTGTGTGTGATAGTGTGTGTGTGTGTGTGTGAGTCTGTGTGAGTGTGTGTGCGTGTGTGTGTGTGTGTGTGTGTGGGAGTGTGTGTGCGTGTGTGTGTGTGTGTGTGTGTGTAACTTAGCAGTTGAGTGCCTCATGGTGGTGAGATGCATGGGAAAGACATACTCTCTGCCACAAACAGAGGTGGATGTTTTCACTGGGGCCGTCCAGGATAACGACCCCCAGGATACAAATGGACCGTCTCACCACTCATGTGCAAATGTGGCCTTCTGGTTACTACTGGTCTGTTTTCTATTCAGGTTCATTTGATTCAGTTTTTCAGCCATATATGATATCCTCGAGTGTCACACAGTGATCCAACTTATAAACATACCAAAAGAAGGTATGAGTATTTTGACTGGCAATTTCAATTTTCATGGAGCTCAACTGCAACTCAGCCCATCCCACTCTGTTATGTGCGGGGCTGTTCAGAGACTCTCGTCTTAGGAAGTAACAACCTCTGTGCTGTCCTCTGCTCTTCTTTTTCTTTTTATTTATTTTGTTTTTTTTATGTTGGTTTGTTGTCCTGAGGACCAGCCTCCTCCAGTCAGTCCAAAGCACTCATCCGCCATGCCAGGCTAACCTGCCGCTGCAGGCCCAGCACCGAGCCATGCTCCCATCCCGCCGTCACCATGACAACGTGCTGAAGGCCTCAGCACCGCACGGCAGATCCGATCAGACACAACTCAGACGGACAGGACAAGGTGCTGGGCACCTCCGCGGCCTGCACTCAACAGAGAGGATCATGGGTAAGCGCCTGGAAGAACAGGTGTGACACGGTGTCTCACATTCACTCTGCTCTGGCCATGACCCCTAATCATGTCAGAAGAGTTTGATGTACACTTTCAGCTTCTGGAAGGGACGCAGAAATAACAATTCAGCTCATGAGGTGTAATAATGAAATTATATCTTATCTAATAACATACAGTTTCTGTCACTGAATCAAGAACTGGCTTTCATCTGAGAAAAAAAAAAACAAAAGAACAACAATAAAAACAATTAGGAAGCTGGTAAAATGACCAGTTTGGACCAGAAATGGTTACCCAAGAGAGGAATGCTCCACAGCACCCCTGTACAGCAAGAACTGTGAGACGTGTTCGACACTTTGAGCTTACTGGCAAAATCATGAGTGAGAAAGACAGAGACAGAGTGAGAGAGAGAGAGAGAGAGAGAGAGATGGAGACTGAGAAGGAGAGAGCAAGCTCACCACACATGTGAATTAGTGTAGCGTCCACCGCAGGTCCAAGAGAGAGGTCTTTCAACGGACGTAAAAGCCAAGGGCCCCCACCCCCCAGTCAGTGGTGAGGCTAACCGCTAGCCCACTTAGCAGCAGAATAGAGACCCTGCATTAGGGCAGAGCTTTCAGTTCAGGGAGTTGGGGGAGTGCGGGGGGGGGGGGGGTACATATTTACCATTAAATAGCCGGTTCCAAACTCTTCTCCGCTCACCGCGAAATCAATAACCGGTGTGCCATTACGATCAGAGGGCCCCTGAACAGTACTGTAATTGAACTGACTTGCGAACAGAAAAAAAAAGAAGAATAAAATAATAAAGCAGAGCAGACGTTATCAAAAAATGTCTGTGGGAGAGAGTGGGAGAGGCTGAAGGTGGCTCTGCAGTGTTTCCTGCGCCGATGTGCAATAAAGCAGGGGCCACTCAGGGGCCAACTCAAACGACATGGAGGCTCCAGAGTTTCTGAGACAATTACTGTGTCTCTGCTCTTCATAAAGCCGGGCCTGCTGAAGGGGCCTCTCTCACCTGCTCTCCACCCGTACTCCCATTATCAGCGCACCATCATCTCAGGCCAGATTTGATTTTACTCTGCGGCATTCGGGGACCACGCAGCCGTGGCCTGATCCTCATGGCCCCTCAGCTACAGACTCTGCCCGACTTTCTGAGGGAGGGCTGTCAAATATATATTCTGTGTGTGTGTGTGTGTGTGTGTGTGTGTGGGTGTGTGTGTGTGTGTGTGTGTGTGTGTGTGTTTAGAGTCTGTTCCTTTTTTTCTTTTGCCTGCTGCCGAATGTGCAACATTTAGTAGATGTGAATATGGTATTTCTATACTTATGCTTAATTTTGTAATCTGTAGTGGCAACCAAACCTACAGAGATTAAAACACTTCTGACTCCACAACCAAATAGAAAATAAAAATTAAGCGTTGCCAAACATTTGCAAATATGTATTAAATATGTATTAATTAGTCTATGTGTCTAATGAAAGGGTAATGTTTAATTATTTTACCCTTTATTTCACAGCTGGGATTAGACACATTATAAGAAAAATGCAAAATTACAGCTAAATACCAGAGCAACACAGCTGCAGCAGTTGTACAGTACTCTACACTGAGTTTCAGCGAACACCTGCTTAACTTTCAGGAAGCTCCAAACTGCCCTGACCTTTAACCCCGCCAGGATGTGCACGCTGGGACAGGCAGAGTGGGTGGTCCCATAAGTAATTTTCAGGACGCGCACACGCAGGTGTGACACCTGACCAAAGTCGACCCACAGCAGTGTAAGCAGTCTAAATGGTGTCTGGGGGCTCCTAGCCTTGTGTGTTACAGAGCATTAGCTCAGCTGCTATCTCCTGGCTTCATACAGTCACTCGGAGAAAGGCAATAAGTCCCAGGAATTTAGCGCAATGTGCATTAGCCTAGCCTAGCATAGCATAGCTCAGCCTAGCATAGCACAGTGTCCTGTGTATATGTATTTTAGCCAGTGCTCTGGGGGATGGAATTGACAGATTGGCCAGGAAAGTAATCCATGTTTAAATATTTTGTTTTTTCAAGTATGGGTTTAATTCCCCATCTTGCAAAACGTCAGAATAATTATATAAATGAACAATTTGATTAAAAAAAAATGTAAATAGTAATCATAATTGTGAAGATGACAAACAAAGTTTCGTACAAAATGTTGTGTGTTGTGTTGTAGTGGTTTATTCCATCAGTAAATGTGCATAGTGTATTCTGTTTCGCCTGCTGTTTCTGATTGTGTTTCTTACTGCACCATCCCCTTCAGCTGAATGATGTATAGAAAGGAACCAGGCTTGTGACTGAGAGCCTGCAGTACTGTTGTACTATTGAACAAGCTACTTCACCCAAATTACTTTAGTGACCTATGGCAGGGTTTTGGGGTGCTCTCTGTGATCTGTGGCAGGGTTTTGGGGTGCTCTCTGTGGTCTATGGCAGTGTTTTGGGGTGCTCTGTGATCTGTGGCAGGGTTTTGGGGTGCGCTCTGTGACCTATGGCAGGGGTGGGGTGCTCTGTGATCTATGGCAGGGTTTTGGGGTGCTCTGTGATCTGTGGCAGTGTTTTGGGGTGCTCTCTGTGATCTGTGGCAGGGTTTTTGGGGTGCTCTGTGATCTATGGCAGGGCTTTGGGGTGCTCTCTGTGATCTATGCAGGGTTTTAGGGTGCTCTGTGATCTGTGGCAGGGGTTTAGGGTGCTCTGTGACCTATGGCAGGGTTTTGGGGTGCTCTCTGTGATCTATGGCAGGGTTTTGGGGTGCTCTGTGATCTATGGCAGGGTTTTGGGGTGCTCTGTGATCTATGGCAGGGTTTTGGGGTGCTCTGTGATCTGTGGCAGGGTTTTGGGGTGCTCTCTGTGATCTATGGCAGGGTTTTGGGGTGCTCTCTGTGATCTGTGGCAGGGTTTTAGGGTGCTCTATGATCTGTGGCAGGGTTTTAGGGTGCCCTCTGTGATCTATGGCAGGGTTTTGGGGTGCTCTCTGTGATCTATGGCAGGGTTTTGGGGTGCTCTCTGTGATCTGTGGCAGGGTTTTGGGGTGCTGTCTGTGATCTGTGGCAGTGTTTTGGGGTGCTCTCTGTGATCCGTGGCAGGGTTTGGGGGTGCTCTCTGTGATCCGTGGCAGGGTTTTGGGGTGCTCTGTGATCTATGGCAGGGTTTTGGGGTGCTGTCTGTGATCTGTGGCAGGGTTTTGGGGTGCTCTCTGTGATCCGTGGCAGGGTTTTGGGGTGCTCTCTGTGATCTGTGGCAGGGTTTTGGGGTGCTCTCTGTGAATTCTTAGGTCACCAGCACCTCCTTAATCCATGATATAATTCTTTCCTCTGTCTTTCAATGCGCTGTGTGTCCATCAGCGGCTCACTGTGGACTGCTTCAGATGGACTTTCTCCTCCCTTGATATACTGGAAAGAGAGTGATTGTTCTCTGCAATGGGGTCCCCAGGAAGACAAATAACTCCAGACATCCAAAATGGCAGTCAATGATAATTCATCACCAGAGTGCCAAAATAGCAGTTGATGATAACTCATTGCCAGAGAGCCAAAATGGCAGTCGATGATAATTCATTGCAAGCAGAGCCAAAATGGCAGTCGGTGATAATTCATCTAGAGAGAGAGAGAAAGAGAGAGAGAGAAAGAGAAAGAAAGAGAGAGAGAGCAATGAAATGGCTGTTGATGATAATTCATTACAAGGAGAGTAAGTGGCTTCTGATGGAGTGGACACAGGGACGTAGGCTTATGTCCGAGCGCGGGTGAAGGATAGGTGTTTGGCTCTCAGTAATTACTACTTTAGGAAGCTCTCTGTTTAGTGGCTTTATCCACACCAATTGGGGTAAATAAAGACAAAAACTGCTCAGGGACTGAGGAGGAAAAAGAGTGCTCCCCGCCACAAAGACATCACGGCATGCAAACTAATGGCAGGTGGGAGGTTTTTCAGAGCTGTTATTTCCTTTTTCAGCACAGGAGTCACCTGCCCTGTTCACTTTATTTCTGCACATCTCGCTGTTGTGGCAGATTTGTGGATGGACTTGCACTTCTGTTGACATGTTCAGTCTTTTATTACGATGGGGCACCGTTCCCCTACGACACCCTTTCCAAACGCTTCTTTTTCCTTTTTTTTTTTTTTTTTTAACTAAATGTCAAAACGACACACACATACTTAAAACTTCCAAAAAAATGGGAGGGAGAGAGAGAATGGCAGGGGAAAAGTGGAATAAAAGATAGATAATTCATTCGTCATGCCAATCTGTCACCAATGGCTCCTTCCTTCTCACCCACGCACGAACGTGCACACACACATGCTCACACACAGAGACACACACTCATACTGTATACAGACCCATAAGAAGCCCTCCATTTGGTGTCTGCTGGTGAAAACCTGCAGCTCCCAGACAAAGGGGAAATGGAGACAGAGGGGGTAAGAAAAACACTGCAATATGCTCTTAAGTGTTGGGGTTTTCACCAAACAATCTGTTTTCACAAATCAACTTTTTTTGGAGGATGGGGAGGTTGGGGGGGGGGTGGTTTGGGGGCTGGCGGGGGCGGGCGAGGGGGGGTGGGCGTGGGCGATGCCGAGAGTGGAGCCCGAAGCTTTGCCGCTCTGTCTCATGGCAACCTTTCGGGGCGGTCTCCTATGAACCCACCATCACACAATCTGCTGAAACCCCCCCCCCCATCCCCCCCCTCCATCCCCCCCCCAGGCCTCAACACTGGCGGGGGTCTAAACCCACCTCCTCTCCCTCTCCCTCTCCCTCTCTCCCCGCACGGTGAACCCATGACCTGCACATAGCTCCCTCCCAGCCATGAACCTCCCTGGTACTCTGATACTGTAGGAGGCTGGTAGCTAAAGCACCATGGCCTTCCTTTCCCTACTCTTCCTTTCCGCCACCTCAGCTATCAGGCAAAAAGAAAATAAAAAAACAGAAAACCATGCTCCGGCAGACTGCTGGACGAGCAAGACGGAAAACCGCAGCCTCTGTATTTTCCCGCTCTGCCACCGCGTTTGGTGAACGCACGGGTGGCCCCTGGACTTCCAGGCATGACCCCCCCCCCCCCCCCCATGCCCCACATGTGCGAGAGACCGAACTCCTCCAAGGGAGAGTCTAAGTGAGACAGAGCGGCACTGCCACAGCGCCATGGTCATCACATCTAAAATAAACTTCATTCAGGGACTTATAAGCACATCCCGTATCATTTCACTCTCATACTGAACGCCATGTATTTTGGGCTAATTATTTATTTTTTAAAGTAGTTTAAATCTGTATTTTTATCGCCAGAAAGTATTACATTTAATGGATGAATATCACGCCTCAGCACCATGATTCATCACGGTGTACTATCACATTTCTTTGCTTTCATTTGTGACTGCTGCAACATTGCTCTGCTTTTCAGAATGTCTGCGGCGATATGATCATTATAAATATATAATCACTGAAGTACAAAATGAAACACAAATGCTCAAATTTTAGGTTGATTTAATAATGACAGATAAAATGACATTAAAAATTTTCCAGGGATATTTCATGTGACATACCATATCCTAATGAATTTTTTGTGTTCTGAATCAAAGTGAAACAAAATGAAAAAGCAAAGAAAATGCCATACAGGAAGGATGGACACATGGAGGAAAACAGGACTTAAGATTGCGCATATAAGAATTAAATTACATGACAAATTTCTGTAAAAGTAACTGGTACACTCACGGCATAACTCTGCATTGTGAGAAATAATTAGGCACACTATATTTACACTGTATCATGTCATATGCAAAGGAGAGCTTTGGGTATATATTTAAGTGCAGCAAGAAATGGTACTGAGAAAAAAAGAATTCAGACAAAACAAGAAAGACAGTAAGCCACAAAAATACCCTGAAATTCTTGAAGTATGCCGTTTTTTTTTCAACATATTCTCAGTAGAGCAGCTTAAGTACAGCTACTAGCCATACCCACTGGGATGACAGCAGAAATCTGAAGGAAAAAACTCAACATCTTATATCAGTAATTTCATATTCCATATGAGTACCAACCCTTCAGTGCACCTGATCACCTCTGTGCTCCAATAAACTTTGATGTTATGTGGAGAGAAAGCACTATTTCACATGAGCAAACAGGACACACACACACAGAGACACACACACACACACAAATAAAAAGTAAAACATCAGTTGTATTACTCTAGCTCTCTAACTCTGACATATTTTACATTATTATTATTATTAGTATCATTATTAGTATTATTATTATTTTTATCATTATCATTATTATCATCATCACAGTATGTGTGGTAGTAAAAAAAATAGTAAAAAATATAAAAATTGCTGCTGTTTTCCTCTCCTCCTCTTTTATACCCTTATATTTCTTATTCTTATTCTTCTTCTTCGTATTATTATTATTACTATACTATTATTTTTAGAATGGAGATAAAACAGTTGAAAAAAATTAATATCTTAAATTAAATACCTCAATGATTATTGTCTTCACTAACAGATGCTGTGTGTTCGATAGATTTCAGATTTTCAGTATATTTTTTATTTGCGTTCACATAAAATTATTGCGAAAATTGCTTTAGTTTCTTTACAGTGTCTTTATCTTCATACTTTGATTACCACAGACCGCACAATGCGCTCACAGAATCTTGCTCCGTATCCTGTCTGACTGGGGCTATTTACTACTCGCCCTCTACCCCGCGTCCAGATGCATGCTAAATTACTATTAATGACAATATCTTCCTGCAGTCGGTTCCTACCTGCAATTTGTTTTTAATTACTTGCCGCGTTTTGTTTCCCGCTCACTGACAGCCATTAAATCGGGACTGACACGAGATCCGCAGAAGGCTGCGCGGGGAGCGCGCACTGATCCGCGAGCGCGGCGCTTCTATTCAGCGGCCTACGGCGCCGCTCAGTGGACGCTGTGCCTCACAAAGAGAGACATTTCCTCCGTCAGCGGTACTTATCTACTTAACTGTATCAATCATCCTTTCTTCATCTTCAACCCAGTTTAATAAATATCAGT
Source organism: Albula glossodonta (assembly GCA_019788955.1). Lineage (NCBI taxonomy): Eukaryota > Metazoa > Chordata > Actinopteri > Albuliformes > Albulidae > Albula > Albula glossodonta. Next base: position 2,991 of record JAFBMS010003104.1, on the reverse strand, counting down.
ATTAGAGCTTAAATGCAGAAATGTTTAATAACACTGATACTTCAGTGAAGTGCCACCAAAAAAGAGGAAATAAAAAGAAGACACCTGGGCCCACGGCGCCGCATCTCTGCAGCCACGTCGTTGGCAAACAGAAAGTGCAAATTGTTGACTGTGTATGAGATGTCTCGCACGTCTGCTGAAGTGAGTATTTTTTTTTTTTTTTACTACTCCGTAACGGAGCAGTAAAATCGAGTCCTTGCTGCGTATTTATTTTATTGCAATTTAGTTTTCCGGGGAAAATGGATTCGGACATATGCGCACAGCGTGTTGGTCTGTCTTAATGTCGTACAAAGCAAACAAATAGTATGGTAACTTCATACAAAGGAAGGCGTCTGATTGTTCAATAAGTACCCTTCAAAATTAAAATTCTAGGCGCCTCCTCTGTAATATCTTTGGAGTATATCACTGGAGATGCTTGCAGGTCGAAATGAAGGTTAAGTGTATTTTTTCAGCTGCAAACTTCGTGCTAATGCGCGTCAGTTACAGCCGTGTTCATCTTATGCAGATTCAGTATGTTCGCCTACATTTCGCCCGTTTAAAATCAAAACAACAGCGCGCGGTAATAATGGGCCTTGGTTTGTCTCCCTGTTTTTGAATACATTTGCATAAATGCGGAGAGTGTGTGTGTGTGTGTGTGTGTGTGTGTGTGTGTGTGTGTGTGTGTGTGTGTGTGTGTGTGTGTGTGTGTATTGTTTTTATTCCTGCAGATTTTGTTATGTTATATGAATCTGCATTTATCTGCCAGCAGTTGATGAAACTGTTTTCATACTTTTTCCCCCTTTCTTGAAAAGTGTTCAAAACTTCCTTCTGTTTAAATTATATATGAAATAATACCCCAAATTAAGAAGGAGGGTGGTTGCACACCACATGTGAGATCTGATCTAAGTGCCGCTGAGCCCTTTCAGTGCTGCCAGACCCGGAGACCAAAGTGGATCAGTGAGCGTGCTGACCTGCTGAAAAAAAAGCCGCTTTACCTTGATTAGCGGTGATTGATTAATTAATAACAGATCGTTGAGCACACATGCAGATCGGTGGCCGGAGGAGTGGAGCTGCTGTCACACTGCGACACCAGGGGGGCGCAATCACAGGGCTTTTGTAGCCCCCAGGCCCCCGTGGACGACGAGGAGGCACTGGGGCTCGGTCACGATCGGCCCCCTCCAAATCGCAGACGCCAGGCTCCGCCTGACCGCGACCCATGGAGGAGAGATAACCCCCCGCATGATGTCCGCCTGGCACTGCACTTTGCCGCACGCGGCCATTAGCGCCTTTCGTAAGAGTGAGGCGAGACAGCCCCTGCGTTTGATTACGGTTAAATGGCGGTGTAGGGCCCCTTCAGGTCATCAGTAAGATCTGCTCTCACACATCAGGGTGAACGGGCCTCCTTTCTTTATTCCTTTTTCTCTCTTCTTTTTTTGCATCATCAACCATTTTCAATGTGGTTTTTTCATAGTAATTATAATAATAACAAAAACATATAGCAACACTTGTTTGCTTTAGGTCTGTAATGGTCAAGTAACATCTACTGGGCCTTTTTTGTTGTACGAGGGAATTTTTCTTACTGCCATTCTAGTTTTTTTTTTTTCAGAATGGTTTCTTGTTTGCCTTCATAGGCGCCGCTTCTCTTGTGTGCACTAGCTACAAACGGGGTTCACCACGTCTGTGGTCCGAGCTGCTCTAGGGTCCCCTCTCTCCCCCACCCCCCTATCTCTCCCTCCCTTAGAAACGGCTGCCCCTTATTCCTCTCTTAATGTGGCACGGAAAGATATCTGCTTTTAAAGGAAAATGACAGGCGCTTTTAAAAGCTCTGCTGGGTGTTTGAAGTGATACGAGCGCGAGAGGATTTTTCGAGAGCCAGGCGCAGGCCGGCAGAGCTGAAGAGCAGAGGAAGGGAGGAACGGTCCGACATGCTTTTCCAATCCAAAGGGAAGATTTGGCCCGGCTCGGTTATTACAGATGAAGGACGCAGGAGCTGGGATTGTTAAGTCCTTGAATCTCCAAACCAAAGAACAACCCCCCCCCCCCCCCCCCCCCCCTTCCTCCTCATCTCCCTCCTCCTTGCAATGTTTCTCTTCTCCTCTCAACTCTACTCCTTTTCATATTTGCCTCAATAACGAATGTGGCATATTTTTTAAAAAAGCAGCTCTTTCATGTGTGTATAGGTGACATTTTAACCACAGTAATTCACACTGCAGCTACCTCTGTGTCATCTGCCCCCCCCCCCCCACCTTCCTGTCAGAACCGTAAGTGTGCTTTTAAACAGCCACACAGGTGAACAGGTAAATGAAACAGCTGATGCTGTAAACCAGGTGAGGTTCACAGTCCTTTCAGCACCGGGCGGAAAAGGTTTAATACATGTGGTCAATGGTAAACAAATACAACTTTATTATGTTTCTGTGGGTGTGGATAGTTTGAAATGTGAGGTAACCGGTGACTTCCTACACCACAACCGCTGCTCAATTAATAAAAGATTTCCCACTGTAGTTGCCAAAAAGATTTTATTGTTCTTTAAAATTTGTATTAATTATATATGATTTACAATTTTTTCTCATATTTAGAATTGTAAAATAAAACATAACACTGTCAAAACCAAAAGATACCAAAACTTGATTATCGGGCCCGTGGGTATGTTTTGTGTGTGTGTGTGCATTCGCGTGCGTGTGTGTGTGCATGCGCGCGCGCACGCGTGAGTGTGCGCGCGTGTGTGTGCGTGCATGCATGTACATGCCTGTGTGTGTGTGTGTGCATGCGCGTGCGTGTGTGTGTACTCATGCATAAAGCATACTGATAAAGTTTACCCAGGTTTTCTCATGACATTACAGAGACACGGCCTCTGGACCTCTGCCCCGGGATTGTGGGATGTCACTCAAACCCTCCCCCCTCTCCAAACTGCCGCTTTTCATTGGCTGCCCCGTCCGCCCATCACAGCCCGGCCCCATTTGAAAAGTCCCAGGT
>JAFBMS010003103.1:0-19181 GCA_019788955.1 Albula glossodonta | reverse complement strand
GCTGCGCCCCTCCCAGCCCTGCCCAGCTGCTACTGGGGTCCCCCAGCACCCCAAACCCCTCCCCCCTCCCCCCTTTCTCTCCCCCCTCTCCCCTCCGCAGCTGCCACCCTCAGGCTCCTCCATGCCCACGCGGATGGGGGCGGGGTCACCCAAAGTCGCTGTGCCTTCCTTAAAGAGGAGGGGGTGCGTCGTTAGGGCGCAGTTCACCTCCTGCGTCTGTTCATACAGGACTCTACTGCCAGGAACATGGAGTTATGTATCTGTGCTGGTATGGCGCAGAAAACCGTGGAAAAATACAAATTAATAGTAAATATAATAATAATAATCGTTAGCATTTATGTTTTTTTATTGTAGGGCTGGTTTTGGCTTGCATTTATTAAAATCTATAAGAACCAAAATTATATGAAAGGTAAATAAATTCTATACATGGCTCCCCTGCACATACTTTAAAATGCATCGTCTCTCTGTCTCTCACCCTTTTGTCACTGATATCACGACAAATTGACAAGGTGAAGTTGCTGCCAATTTGCTGTCACCTGGCCACGCTCTGCAGAACAGGTCAGAGAGACGGATCAGTGTTTTCGGTGGCACAGCCTATATGTGAAGGTCTATGCAGAGCGACGCATATTTTTTTGGCGGGGTGAACCAGCTGGTGTAGCGGGATGCTGCGCTGAGATATCCAGATGATTGAGAGATGGCTAGGTCTGCGCAGTACGGAGCTCCAAAACATCCGCGTTTAATTTATTTTCACTGAAAACCTGCCTTTTCAATCAGTGATACTCCTTCAGCCTCGCGGTGAGGCAGGTCGGCACTCAAGCTGTTATTCCTGCGGAAGCTGCGTTTGGCACAGTCGCGTGTTCTCTCCCGTCTGTTTACGCAGTTATTAGCAGTACTCAAGAAACCTGTCAGGAATCACGCCTATCTAAAAGATGAGACGTTCAAAGGACTAATGCATATTTTAGCGTTAAAATGTGGATCCTTCTTGGACCATCAAAGTAGGCGTAATTTTTTTCAGAGAAGAGAAAACCAATCATAAAAAGTAATGACCCAGTTTGGCACAGGATACTGGCCAGGCAGTGTGTGCTATCTATATTGTTTTATCCTCTACTTTTCATAAACGGAGAATCCGTCTCAATTGGCACGCTCTATATTGTTGGGTAAGGTTAAAAAAACCTTCACATTAAACCGTTTCTCTTCTTTGCGATGCCGGCAGATAATCAAAGCAGGCAATTACAAGGCCGTGCTGAGAGGTGAAAAGCCGGTTGGGTTTTTTTCCCCCCTTTTTTCTTTGCTAACGAGTGTGACACAATCCTTCAGGGAGACATAAGAGGCGGTTATGTGGAGAGGCGCCACCTTCTCCGCTAATTGGAGATGTGTCACGCCGAATAAATGGAGCAAAACAATCCGTGCACGAGCCCAAGTGACACCCTGGGGCGCGAGGCTGGGTTGGGGAGAGGTGGCTATGGGACAGTGGGGGTCTTCCTGGTTTAGAAAACCCCTCCTTCCCACCGCGTCGTCGCTCGCATCCATCCTTATCCTCGATCTGGCTGCGGTTATAATCTGACAGATGGGAGAGGGAGAAGATGGCTCTCAATAAATCCCGACGGCCGGGCCGTTACCGGCCGCGTGCCCGTTTCATTACCTTTCGCTCTAACGATAACAAAACCATCGGCAACAGACTTCACCACGGTGTGGAGACGAGGGAACTTGTCAATGACATTTTTATGTTTCTTTGTTTTCTTGGTGAACGAACTTTCTTGATTTTTGTTCTTGGTGCAGACAGGTCGAAAGGTAAAAAATGCGAGAGCTTAGATCCCTCCTGGTTTTAGTTCCCCTAAATTTCAATTCTCTCTGACTTACATCTCTTGAACCTGGAGACTTTTTAACATTTTTGATAACTTAGTTTTTGTGTCTAATAGGCTCACATAGCCTTAAGCTTACATCCAGACAAAAGTTTTTTTTTTTTTAAACCAAAATTACTCAGTGTACTCAGATATGAAGTACATAAATTAATGTAATTTTGGAGTGATATCAGTATTACTTTTTTAATCCTTTGCCTATTTTGATCACTTTTCCAGACTCTCAGGGACTGTGCTCATCTCACTTTCCCTCAAACTCCAAATGAACGAACCTCAGGCAAACGCTAAAAACTAATCCTGCCCATTCCCGTAAGAACTGCTAATTCAGTCAAGCTTGGCATTTTCTTTGCAGACTGATCAGCCTAACGCAGTCGGCTGCCTGGACGGCTCTGTGCCCAGCTGAGGACGCAGGGGCGGGTAGGGTTCCACTTCAAACTGGACAGAATGGGTGCAAACCTCAGGGGTGAGGCAACAAGGGTCGCAACCAGGGTCCAAAATGAACTTCTTTGTCACCCAACCAAAGTTACCATAAATCACCACCCAGTGATTGCATCAAATCAGATTTGGGCCAATTTGTTTTAACAAGCCAAAGGGATAATCCACCTGCATTTGGCCTTGTGTGGTATTCACATTGCTCCTGGTTGTCTCTAAGAAGACAGACCGACTAACATCAGTAAAAGTCAAATAACATTGGGTCTAATATTTAAAGTTACTTAAGGACAGACCCAGGCACCTACCCCTCTTGCAACCAGTAGGTATGGCCAGCCCTATGCCTGCCCACCCTGTCTTATGGTAATAAAAGCATTGATCTCAACACATGAGACAAACACAGAGGACCCGTCACTTTAAATGATGAAGCAGCGGCACTCCGTACACTGCTATTGGTCGAGATGACGAGTATGCCCAGCCCAGCTGTTTCGGTAAGACCTGGCTTAGGAGCCTGTACATGGAAGAATTTTGAGGGTGCGTGTGTGTGGTGCACACGCGCAAATGTGTGTGTACATGCATGCAAATAGGTGAACAGGTATGGGTGTGTGAGTGTACATAGGCTGTATATAGCACTTTCACATAAAAATGCACATGTATACATTAAGGTATGTGTTTGTGAGTATAGGTGTGTTCGTATAAGTGCGTGCGTGTTTGTGCTTGTGCTTGTTTGAGTGGTTGTGTGGAGTGTGTGAGTGCCTATGGATGTGTGTGTATGTGCATACGTGTGTATATGCATGATGTGTGTGTGGTGTTAGGTATGTACGTGTGTGTATGTGCGAGTGTGTTTGTACTCTGTGTGTGTGTACGTGTGTGTGTGAGAATGTATGAGTGTGTTTGTATATACATGTGCAGGTGTGTGTATGTGTCTGTGTCAGAGTGTATGAGTGTGTGTATACATGTGCAGTTGTGTGTGTGTACGTTTTTGTTTATGTAGTCTCCCTAACATCAGCTCTGTTGACAAACTCAGGAGGGAGCACAGGTGAAGCTGGGCCTAGTCGCAGCATCTTTTTCCATCCCACTTTCATCAGCGCGTTGAAGTGTTTTCGCCTCTCCCTGAGTGCGCCGTCACAGACACAGTCATGCAACGCCTTATCTGAAAACCCTCTTACAGCAGCAGCTAACAGTGCTAATTCACTGATGGTGTCATAAAAAAAAATAGAATAAGTAAAAAAGAAAAAAAAAAACAACACAACTTTCTCGCACAGCCAGGCCCGCTGCTGCAGCTGGGGGAACCTGGGCGGCTTTGTCCCAGTTCTGCTCGTCCTTGAGCGTCCCGCCTGCGGGGGCCACCGGCCTGACGGGTTCCCGCCGAGCACAATGTGTGCTTCCAGCAGGGACCCGCGTCCGCACTCCCCCCCCCCGCTCCCCCGCCCCCCCCGCCCCTCTCTGGAGGAACGCCAAGGAGCAGAGGGGAGTCAGGGAAGGATTGATAGAGGGGAGGCTCGCGCTCACTTGCTCGCCGCGGTGGCGGCCAGTTCGCCGTCAAAGCCGGCTCCTTCAGAACAAATCCTGTTATTGTTTAAGATAAAAAAAAAAAAGCAAAAACACCAACGCTGTGCCGTCAGTAACCGAATCGCACTGCTCTGCTCACTCACTATGTTGGCTAACTTAATTAACGGTGAAGATACACTCAGATAGACACATGCCTTTGTGTATGACCCACTTGAATCCACCGTACCTATTGCCCTTTCAGGAGACAAGAGGAAAATAACATGCACACATCCCATAGTCATTCTGTGTTACCATGACGGTCTCTACATGTGTGACCAAGGTCGTACGGAAACTGGCCCTGGCCATTGTTAACCCCTTAAGGTTCAAGTTCATGTTTTATTTTTATTTTTTGTTTATGTTACTTTTTTGGGATTCCATGCTGAAATGTCAAATTAAATTCCACACATTAGCATAATATTATACTATATTACCATATTATATACCATATTATGTAGGCCCACTCATGCCACCTTGTCAGCTTATGCTTTGTGGGGTGCAGATAGCACAGTGCTTTGTGTTTGATGTTGGCTGAGTTTCCAGTTCCTTGTTAATTGAAATATAATGCTCTCATACCATTAAGCTTACAGGCTCAGCCTCTTACAAAAAATCCCCTGAGCCTCCTGCTGGCATTACTTCATCCTAAACAAACACAGGACAATATTTCAATATTTCATCACACAACTGTGCTCTGCAAGAAGCATTCTTTTCTTTTTCTAAATGTCTTTTTGAAATAATGAGCATGGACATGGGCAAAATGCAGAGAGGGAAAAATATGTATTTGTCCTTCAACTAAGCAATGAGAAGATTTGGTTTCCTTTTTTTTCAGAACAGGATAGTGCAGAGAAGAGGCTATTCTTTAAATAGCCCACAGCAAAATGATATGTCTACCCTAATTAGCATTCCAGCAGCACACTGGCAGTGATCCTTTGGACCATGCATGCTTTTTGTACATTTTTTTGCAGATGATCGTGGGTGCCGTTGCTGGAAAGTCACTGTTCTCCTTTTGATCGAACGCCAACAGCTGGGTATCGCTCCAGATGCACACGGAAGTGCAGCCCTCTGGTCCCCCAGGACTTGGCACCAACGGGCAAGCCGCCTCGATTATGTCTTAAAAATGCGCCCAACAGTGGCTGTAGCTCAAGGTCAAGCAAGGAAGCAGCAAAAAACAGGACGATTGACAAACACACAGATTTAAAAATGCGGTTTGATTTTACTCTGGTTCAGCCATATTTTTTGTCATTTTGATGATTTTCTGTGTGACACAAGAGTGGAACTTCCAAACTATAGGGGAAAAAAACATTCTAACCTAATTGTAATCAAAAATCATAAAGAGGTTTCTCGCCACAGGGATACCAGTATCCAGAGTGAGTGCACTTTGATAACACATCTATCAATGCTTGTTCTAACTTTGTATATTCTTTGTCTACATTGAAACAGTCAGTCAGTCAATCAGTCAGTCAGCTAGTCATGATTCAACTTCTCCATCTGCTAACACTATGTGTTGGTGAAAACCCGGCCTATTCCAAAGGAAAATAAAACCCAGAGAGTGCTCATGGTATGGAGTCAATACAAGTCAGGTTCACACAATCCGTCTGGTGCTTTGGGCTCTGTTTGGAGTCTGTCCCAAGGGCACAACTTGGTGGTTTTCTTAAGTCACGATGTACAACCGCTGGTATCTACAGCCGGTGCTATTATTAGGTCATAATGAACTGCAGTCAGTGTGTTTGGTAAAATCCCTGGTTCTAAGGCAGGAAATCTTTGGATTTATGTAGGTGGTTTTTATTTTATTTTATTTTATTTTTTGGGGGGTGGAAGAACCACTAAATGAGACGGATTCTTCCGGAAAAGTCCCCTTTCAGCACAATTTCCAGAAAAGATGCTCGCTCGGGTATTTCTCAAGTTTCACGTTTACTTTCTGCCAGATGCCAGCCAGCAGGCTAAAGATATGTAAATGCAACTAAAATATAAATATTTAACCTTGCTGCGTTTCCTTTTGTTTTTGAATCATTTAAATAAAAAAAGACAGTTACATTTATATTTTTGTGGAGGTGTGGTTCTCTTCAGTAAAGACACATATTATTTGTTCTTTTTTTTTACTTATTTCTCTTTAAATACATCGAAGGCATTTGTGTCTCCTACACTACAGTGTCCCCATAATTGCCTTTCTGTTTATCCCTGAAGGAATGCAATCCCCACCTGGCCTGCATACACAGCAACTGAGTTTTTATGGGAGGTCTTCTAAACCCACACCTGCTTAACTACAGACATCAGGCTGGAGAAAGTCCCACACCTACATAACTGACAATGTTCCCACCTCAGGCTGTGACTGACTGTTGGTCAACCTTGTTGGACCCTATTAGGACAAAGCTGATTTTGGGTGACAACAAGAACATGCTCTTACAGTTGATAGGTATTGCAAATACCTTGAGAATTACACTATATTCAGCTGCAGATTTTGCCTCATGTTCTTAACAGTTTCATATTTTAAAGAGAATAACTGGTTGTAAATCAGCCATGAGATCTTAACTTTGATCACTCACTTGGAACATTTTATGGAATAACTAATCAAATAAACAGTACCAAATGGTTCATTAGTAGTTTGTTCAGTGTTCCCTATACTGCCAAGAAAAAGTTTCCTCTATGATCACAAGCAAAGAAGCCACTTTCAGCGCTGTTTAGAACCTTTCTTTCTCAGAACGCATGCCTGTGGAATTTTAGACTAAGACTGCAGTTTTCAGATTGAACGGGAGAGAGCAAAACAGAAGAGGGCAACATAACATTTGCTATAGCTGCCGAGAGAAAGACGTTTCCCTCCTTTGGCACTGTAGGTGAGCTCACCCCCCTGAATCGCTCCTCACATTCACAACGGCAGCTAAGCTTAGCCGTCATTCACCTTCTCTAGTCAAATTCAACCACCATTACTTTTCAGTTTGAGCATTTAGCCTGTGCTCCTAAAAGAATTATGTAACGGTATACATTTATCCTATACATGTATACGGTATACATGGTCCAGTCATGGACAACCCTAGCTTAGTGGCATGGAGCATTAACCAGCTGGAAAAGGCAATTCACAGATAGATACACTGCTGCCATGAAGACATTCACCTGATCGCCACCCAAACCTTGCCGTACTCGTACCCAGGGACTGCAGAACACACCCCTTACCAGGCCACTGCTGATACACCCATCTCCCACCTCAGTGCAGAGACACACCCATCTCCCACCTCAGCACAGAGATACACCCATCTCCCATCTCAGCACAGAGACACACCCATCTCCCATCTCAGCACAGAGACACACCCATCTCCCATCTCAGCACAGAGATACACCCATCTCCCATCTCAGCACAGCGACACACACCCATCTCCCACCTCAGCACAGAGACACACCCATCTCCCATCTCAGCACAGAGATACACCCATCTCCCATCTCTCAGCACAGAGACACACCCATCTCCCATCTCAGCACAGAGATACACCCATCTCCCATCTCCGCACAGAGACACACCCATCTCCCATCTCAGCACAGAGACACACCCATCCCCATCTCACACAGAGATACACCCATCTCCTATCTCAGCACAGAGACACCCATCTCCCACCTCAGCACAGGATACACCCATCTCCCATCTCAGCGCAGAGATACACCCATCTCCCATCTCAGCACAGGGATACACCCATCTCCCATCTCAGCACAGGGATACACCCTTCTCCCACCTCAGCGCAGAGACACACCCATCTCCCATCTCAGCACAGAGACACACCCATCTCCCACCTCAGCACAGAGACACACCCATCTCCCATCTCAGCACAGAGATACACCCATCCCCCACCTCAGCACAGAGATACACCCATCTCCCATCTCAGCACAGAGATACACCCATCTCCCATCTCAGCACAGAGACACACCCATCTCCCATCTCAGCACAGAGATACACCCATCCCCCACCTCAGCACAGAGATACACCCATCTCCCATCTCAGCGCAGAGATACACCCATCTCCCATCTCAGCACAGAGACACACCCATCTCCCATCTCAACACAGAGATACACCCATCTCCCATCTCAGCACAGGGATACACCAATCTCCCATCTCAGCACAGAGACACACCCATCTCCCATCTCAGCACACAGATACACCCATCCCCCACCTCAGCACAGAGACACACCCATCTCCCATCTCAGCACAGAGATACACCCATCCCCCACCTCAGCACAGAGATACACCCATCCCCCACCTCAGCACAGAGACACACCCATCTCCCATCTCAGCACAGAGATACACCCATCTCCCATCTCAGCACAGAGACACACCCATCTCCCATCTCAGCACAGAGATACACCCATCTCCCATCTCAGCACAGAGACACACCCATCTCCCATCTCAGCACAGGGACACACCCATCTCCCATCTCAGCACAGAGACACACCCATCTCCCATCTCAGCACAGAGACACACCCATCTCCCATCTCAGCACAGGGATACACCCATCTCCCATCTCAGCACAGAGACACACCCATCTCCCATCTCAGCACAGAGACACACCCATCTCCCATCTCAGCACAGAGACACACCCATCTCCCATCTCAGCACAGAGACACACCCATCTCCCATCTCAGCACAGAGACACACCCATCTCCCATCTCAGCACCGAGACACACCCATCTCCCATCTCAGCACAGAGACACACCCATCTCCCATCTCAGCACAGGGATACACCCATCTCCCATCTCAGCACAGAGACACACCCATCTCCCACCTCAGCACAGAGATACACCCATCTCCCATCTCAGCACAGAGATACACCCATCTCCCATCTCAGCACAGAGATACACCCATCTCCCATCTCAGCACAGGGACACACCCATCTCCCACCTCAGCCCAGAGATACACCCATCCCCCATCTCAGCACAGAGACACACCCATCTCCCATCTCAGCACAGAGATACACCCATCTCCCATCTCAGCACAGAGATACACCCATCTCCCATCTCAGCACAGAGACACACCCATCTCCCATCTCAGCACAGAGACACACCCATCTCCCATCTCAGCACAGAGACACACCCATCTCCCATCTCAGCACAGGGATACACCCATCTCCCACCTCAGCACAGAGATACACCCATCTCCCATCTCAGCACAGAGACACACCCATCTCCCATCTCAGCACAGAGACACACCCATCTCCCATCTCAACACAGGGATACACCCATCTCCCATCTCAGCACAGAGACACACCCATCTCCCATCTCAGCACAGGGATACACCCATCTCCCATCTCAGCACAGAGACACACCCATCTCCCACCTCAACACAGAGATACACCCATCTCCCATCTCAGCACAGAGACACACCCATCTCCCATCTCAGCACAGAGACACACCCATCTCCCATCTCAGCACAGAGATACACCCATCTCCCATCTCAGCACAGGGATACACCCATCTCCCATCTCAGCACAGAGACACACCCATCTCCCATCTCAGCACAGAGATACCCCCATCTCCCATCTCAGCACAGAGACCCACCCATCTCCCATCTCAGCACAGAGACACACCCATCTCCCATCTCAGCACAGAGATACACCCATCTCCCATCTCAGCACAGAGATACACCCATCTCCCACCTCAGCACAGAGACACACCCATCTCCCATCTCAGCACAGCGATACACCCATCTCCCATCTCAGCACAGAGACACACCCATCTCCCACCTCAGCACAGAGATACACCCATCTCCCATCTCAGCACAGAGATACACCCATCTCCCATCTCAGCACAGGGATACACCCATCTCCCATCTCAGCACAGGGATACACCCATCTCCCATCTCAGCGCAGGGATACACCCTTCTCCCATCTCAGCACAGAGACACACCCATCTCCCATCTCAGCACAGGGATACACCCTTCTCCCATCTCAGCACAGAGACACACCCATCTCCCATCTCAGCACAGAGACACACCCATCTCCCATCTCAGCACAGGGATACACCCTTCTCCTATCTCCTCTCCCACGGCTTGCTTGAGACGTGCCAGACTGCAGCAGCAGGGCATGAAAGAGAAACATGGCGTTTTCCGTGATGTCGCCCAGATGCGCTGATGCAGCTTTTCTAATTAATGTATTAATTGAAAGCAATGACTTTTAAATGTGATGCTTGGGGAGGGCTCATTTATTTATTTATTTATTTATTTCGCTTATTTATTCAGATATTAGGGCTTCCTAATTGCACCTCCTCGTCGGGCGTACTTGTTTCTGTGCTTAATTAACAGAATGGTGAGGTTCGTTTCTCTGCGCTCATTTAGGCACGGTCAAGTTTCACAGGGGGAGATGGGAGATGGGTCTCAGGTGTGTCGGCCTCTCCGGTGTTGCTATGGTAATTAGCCGCGGCCGAAACGCTTTGAAGGTGAGTAGCGACAGTAACCCAACCATCACCGCATGCACGCTGCAGCCAAGTTTCCGCTGCTGAGTTATCACATTATTGCATGAATTTGTATATTTATTTAGAAAAACGTTTTTATGCAAAGTAATAATTAGTGCATGAATTTTTTTTTAAATGGCTGCTCTGAGATGCCCTTTGAGTTGTCTGTTATGGAATTGGGCCTGGTGCACCGGTGTCTAACTCAGGTCCTGGAGGGCCATGGTGTCTGCAGGTTTTTGGTGTGTTTCAGCTGATCATTCATTCATGTAATCTGTGATGGGCTACAGAGCCCACATACCTGGTCTCCAAGTCCTGAATCTGCAGCCAATTATAAAGAAACAACAAAATCCTGCAGACACCATGGCCCTCCAAGACTGGGGTTTGACACCCCTGGCCTAGAAGAGCTTCTACTGTCCCCTGGAGTTACCTTGTCCCAGTCGAGCACCTTAATCACTAAGGTACAGGTGTTATGTTCCGTAGCAGGTATGTGCTGAATCAACTCTAATGCCTCTCTCACGGGTACAACAGCAGTGCCCCTCTAAGGAACTGAGGCTGTGAGCGGATGGTCGCCAGTCCTGCTCCTGTAGCGATTACAACACGCTGCTGCTCCATTCAGTCAACTCTCCTTCTGACTGGAATACAACGATAGAAGCGAGAACTGACCAGGCTTTCGTTGCCCCGGCGATGCCTGCAGGCTTCCGTTTCCCCGGCAATAGTTCTACAGACAAGTTTATTAAGTTTTGTTGTGGATGTGCAAAAACATTCTTTTTAACATAATTCAAATATCGAGTTAAAGCAGATGAATACAGCTCGTCTTGTCAAAGCCTGTCTATTCTATTCAATCAGTGCACAATGGATTATGATATTAGTAATAGTCGTTCAAAGTAAATAACCGCAAATCATGTCCACCGGCATTGTAATAACGTCGCGGATTGAGGTATGTTTGTTGGGATTGCGTTGCGCAGAACACCTACAAATTGTGTTTGAAAACAGACGTTGATTTAATGAGCTGTGAGCAGTCGGCACGGATGAGCTCCCGGACCCAGCTGTGTTCGGTCCATCCGGATTGTTTAATTAAGGTGTTCGGGAGATATGTGAAATCGATCGGCACAGTGAGAGTGAGCGGCTGCCTCCAACTACCTGCACGTCTTGTGTATCAGAACCAAATTTAATTTTTATTCTTTTTTTAATGGAATGGGATAATAGGTTTATGGTAATGACACACATGCATACATAAAAAGGAAATACAAAACAATCACACAAAATCATCAACTTATCAGTCACAGTGATTAATTTTGTTAATTGATGACAGATATTATTTTAAAATAATTACATATTTATTTAATAATCTGTGAATGCTTTGCACATATTCAATTACCTGTACCAGGTTCTTTTAGAGTGTTAGGAACCATTATTGTGATTTCAGTCACAAAAGGAGAGAATCATATTGAATTCCAGGATTCCGATGGTTCCACACTCATAGAGCAATAAGGCTGTATTAAAATCATCTGTATATTAAAATATACAAGTAGCAACCATTCCTTTCATCAGTGACTGCCATCAGCAGGTGGAGCTCAACACATAGCTGATGAATTCCATAAATCTCTCCTTGTTGTACAGTCTCACCAAAGAAGTGAGACTGCCACAAGATCATTATCACAGGTATCAGTTTCTGTGAGTTGTTAATTATTATAAGTGTCTAATTCATCTGCTCACACTGTGTAAAGTCTTTGCTTTGTACATCACACATTGAAAATGAATCTCTTTGGGAACGTTGTGCAGTGAGATGATATTACAGTTTTCTCCCAGACTGATCCTCAGTCTAGACCCTGCATAAAGATTTTATTGAATGTGTTCTCTTTTCAGGCTTTTTGGAAATGTTCTTGCTGTAACAAGTGGAGAGACAGGAGCACTAAATAATTTAATTGTATGTATATATTAGCAGAAAAAAATGTTTAAAATACTCAACAGAATTGCACAGAAAGGACAGTGCATGAAAGACAAGAAACCTACTCGACTTAAATAATTACCCATACATTAAACTTTACAGGTGATAAGTATTACCTTTATATAAAAGATAGTAAAGCTAAGAACTGACTTTGTATTTTGATGGAGAAAAGTAATGACAATATTAACATGATATATATATATATATGTATCGACTGCAGTGGGTGGCCCAGGTGAGGCCCGTGGTGACCTGTGGAGATGAACAGATTAAGTGGGTCAAACAGCTGATCAGGGTTGCTATGGAAACTCTCTCGCTGTCTTTCTCAGCCTCACAAATCTACCTCTCCTGTCCTGTTATTTTGAATCACAAGAGGCCAGAAACTGAAAGTGCGTTTCCATTCTCCTACTGGGGTTTGGGGGGGTGTGGCTGGGGTTTGGCCGATGGTTATTACTGCACCTGGACACATTGTGACCCACTTATGCCATTGTTTCCATGACATCTGCTTGTCAGGCAAACTTCCTGAGGTCTCACCTGACCAGGCTGAAACACTTGAAGTCATATGTTGCCTTCCTGTTCGTCAGTCAGCGTGGGCTACATGCAGGTGCATGAAAAAGTTTGTGAACCCTGAGGAATTACCAGGATTTCTGAATTGATTACTCATAAAATGTTGTCTGATCTTCATCTAAATCGTGATTACAGACAAACAATATAACTGAACTAGTAACACCCAAGCAGCTGTACTTTTCATGTCTTTATTAAACACATTCAGCAATCGATGCAGAAATCCTGGTAATTCTAAAGGTCTCACAAAACTTTTTCTTGCAACTGTGCAACTAAGTTTCATGTTTATGGTGTGAAAAGTAGCTGTAGCCTGTCACTACATGAACCTGCCAGAAAGATACCAGAGTGAGGAGTCACATTGTTTATGTAGCAGGTATAAGAACACTAGAATTCTAAGGCACAATGTAAATTACAGTTCTTTCATACTCTTTTCCCATGTTCATATTTTTAGCGTCTTCCCAACAGTATCTTGAACACTTACGCACCTACAGGCAAATGGAAATGCGGAAACACTGTCACCCCCCACTGATAAGGACCTCGTTAGCCAATCGTGAGGCTTAATGAGAAGCACTTCATGTCATTAGGCCCATCACTGTTATAATCACTTTTGCATGGTCTGTTAAGGCAGACTAATGACACTGGCGTTCTACGTGTCCGCTAACCACCGGATTAATCTGGTACGGCTCTCACAATTCTACAATGTATTAGTTAAAAAACAGCGTAGAATTTAACCTTTCGTATTGGACAAGCTCCCAGCAGGCTTCAGTTCACTGAGAAAAACACCATGACAAAGTATCAAAACTGAAGCATGCCTGTATGAAATACATAATTCTAATGATAAATATGTGAACTATTAGCCATTTAAATCCTGAATTAACAGTTTATAAACTTGTCAAACTCAAAAAAATCAGGGCCAAAGAACAGGCTAACACTGGCTGTGGTTCTAAAAATCATCTTATAACTATCAACCATAATGAGTTTACATTAAAAAAATAAATAAATAAAATATAAAAACCACTGGTCATTATAATGTCATTATTTCTTGGACATCATTTCATCTCCTTAATGTCTACAAACAGTTATTATCTATAGGGGTTAATGTACTGTGCCATGGTTGATAATGGCACACATTTGCATATCTCACTAATATCCAAAAATAAACCTCAAGAAACGCCCAATAACGGAGTCCACGGGGTTTATGTAGATCCAGTTCTTGACTGGCATCTTGGCGTTCTTGCGATCACCACCACATCGTCATCGTCCTTGTTTTCCGCATTCATTTCGATTTAATTTGAACACAACGGCTAGCGTTGAGGTGAGTGTCCGATCAAACTGAGGACAAGCTTATGATGCGCTAATGATTTTGTAACGTCCACCTTCGAACTGAATTTCAGTTTAGAAAAACAAACGGCTTCATTTTGCGTTTTTCCTGAGCATACTAAGGTGTCAGGAATGTGTTAGTACTTTCTTTAACTTTAATTTGAATATCTAATTTCATCGTACGCAGGCATTAAGCGGGAGACTACAATGGTTTGGGACAGAAATTTTCTGTATGAAACTTGTACAGAAGTCTTGCAAAATGACAAAAATTCAAATAGTTAAACCAGAAAGCTTCGGAGCTTCTGGACTTTTTTTTAAATGCCACTTCAGATAAAAAGTACAGCCCTGTAATATTTGTCCTTTTAATGTCAGATTGATTGAAAATCAGTTAAACACAGATTCTTGATTATAATGAGAGAGTGAAACAATATAATTTTGAATATAGTCTTGATTAGGCCAATTACACTGGCTACTGCTGAGAGTATAATGTCAGACTTAATGGTATATAAATCTTTATTTATAGGCCTTCTGACCCCTTGTGGATCTCTTCCCTATGAAACTGAAGCAACATTGATGATAGAGACCACTATTGTTATTACAATTATTATCGTTATTATTGTTTTTTGTTGTTATTTCATCGTCTTAACTGCAGAAGAATTTCACATATTTTGTGTAGCTAAGTCTTTCTGCCCTCCCTCGTCCAGTTTAGCCATTTGACCCTCTGGAAGAATACAGGCCTTGCAGCACACCCGGGGAAGCAGTGTAGTATAATGTTTAAGGGGCTGGTCTTCAACCTCAGAGGTGGTACGCTTGATTCCCAGGTGGGGAACTGCTGTCATACCCATGGGCAAGGTT
Organism: Albula glossodonta; assembly: GCA_019788955.1. Lineage (NCBI taxonomy): Eukaryota > Metazoa > Chordata > Actinopteri > Albuliformes > Albulidae > Albula > Albula glossodonta. The sequence continues at coordinate 4,235 of JAFBMS010003103.1, read as the reverse complement.
AGTATTCTGCTGTTGCTTCTGTAAAACGTTCCCTGATTTGTAATGTGTATAAAATGTATGCTGCATAATGCATTCTGGATAAGGGTGTCTATTATGTACATGTTTTGTGCCACTAAATCACAATACAAAATGAAAAAGTCATGCATGCATGGTATGTATACATGCAATGTGCATGTATGAGTGGAATACTTTCATGGAGAACACAACTGTCTTTATTTCACTCCGGCTCTGTTGAAATGATAGGTATGTTTCCAAGAGATACTCAGAGAAAAAAAAAATATTTCCTTTCTTTTCAGGATCAGATTACGGTATGATAAGGTTAATGACAGACTGATTGGATAATAACTTTCTTATTTTTTTCAATCAAGAAGTCGTCCAGCTCCCCTTGGTGTTAAGAGAGCAGCGTGTCACCATGGATAAACATCTCCGTAATGTCACAGCCTCATTCATATAATTGTAGCTTGACATTTATGGACTTATTAACACATTTACCCACTTATACTTTTATGATTTTTGGGTACAAATTGATAATAAGTGTTTAAATCTTCAACCCTTCCCTCATCTTGCCTGTTCATTTATTCCATTTAAAAAAACACTCAATCTACATTCATTTGACCTCTATTTAAAAGTCACAAAACTTTTCTTTTTTTTTTTTTCCAGAAAAACATCTTGTTAGATTACATTGTAAATATAATGTGATTGATAATATCTACCCCTGGTCCGAAGCTGGTCTGGGGCAGCAGTGTGACAGTGATTAAGGAGCTGGGAATGTAACTCTGAAGTCGTGGGTATGATTTTCCAATAGAACCACTGACCCTTTCGCACGGCTCACCTGTGTGGTTTTTCTGAAAGTCTGGGTGTACAAATGGACAGTGAATCTCCTGAACTGACAGAAACAGTTCCTCCAATCAGCTCGACTTACAAATACAATTGAACATTCCACACCTTGATCAGTATTTATATTACATGCTATTTATGGACAAAAGTCTGAAAATAAAAATCTGAGTAATATGACAATATATTTAATTATCTTCCAGAGATAATACCAAAAAGCACAATGGACCCTGTTAAACATCAGATGCCCGGATCACTGATAGTAGCGTTGGAAAACCGTGTCCACATGGGGGAAAAAAACCTTCTTGGTAAATTTTAAAACCTGAAAAACAGTGAGCATTATAAACTATAGGAGTGAAATATGTTTCTTTTAGTTAAACCAGACTTGTGCTGCAATGTATTTCTGCAAATGCCATTGAGGTTCAATCTCTGTTTTAATATTTTATGTATACACATATTCAGATGCACTTTTCCCCACTGCTCCTGTCAGTGATCCAGCAGTGTAATGTTTAACAGGGACTTGTGTGTATAAAGAGGGGGACAGAGTCTCAGAATCTACTGAGCTGAAGAATGAGGACCGCTGTAGTTCTGCTGGTGTTACTGGGCTGCTGTCTGACTGGGGCGCAGCTTCAGAATGAAGAAAGAGAGATCAGCCAATCAACGACTCAACCCGACATCTGGGCCGAGCTGAAGGAGCTGAGAGACATGGTGACGGAGCAGAGAGTTGAGCTGGCAGTCACTAGGTCAGAACTGGGATCTGTGGAGGCCAGACTGCAGACCAGTGAAAGTCAGGTCACTGAGCTGCAGAGAGAGAATGAAGGTAATGTACAACAGAATGGTATTGAGAATATTGTCTTTATATTTCTTAGAATGGAGAGTGATAGTTTTTTAAAATTTAATTAATGCGCCATTTTAGCTCTTAGAGACATGGTGACGGAGCAGAGAGTTGAACTGGCAGCAACAAATTCAGAACTTGCAGAACTGAAGAAAGAGAATGAAGGTAATGAAATGTGCTGTACCTTAACGATGCAAATGTACTTTTTTTTAGGTTTGACGATATTATAACCAAAATGAACCATTACCAATTAACAAAGCACACACTCTTAAAATGACATATCAAAATTACTGTACAGATACAGTTTAATTAATTTTGTATGACAGACAAAAAGATTTTTATTCAATATGAGCCATTTTCCTATAGCACAGAGATTTTGACATGTATAGCTTTGCATTTATTCACATGCTGTTTTAGTCCTGACAAACATGGTATTGGAGGAGAATGAACTGGGATCTGTGGAGGCCAGACTGCAAACCAGTGAGAGTCAGGTGGCTGAGCTGCAGAGAGAGAATGAAGGTAATGTAAAATACTGCATGTTTTCGAAGACTAAAATGAATATTTCTCTATTTTCTCAGCATATGAGTTTTTCATTTTTATTCTGAGAATGAAATAGTACATGCCTGTGCCATACCTTTAATGTAAACATGCTGTATACACAGAGAGCCCAAAGGTGGCGTTCTCAGCTGCTCTGAGTGATGTAGGATATGTCGGAACCTCCAATGCAGACAAGACCCTGATCTACACTAAAGTCTTCACCAACATCGGCAAGCACTACAACCCAGCTACAGGTACAGTACACACCCATCTACATGTGTATCTGTATAAACACACAGGGAACAGAGGTGTCATTAGCTTATTTTAGCAGTTTCACTGGCAGCTCTCTCCTGTGTGTGTATGTGACAGGAGACAGTGTGTGTTTATCTCTCTCTGCTTTTCCTCTGATACAGGGATCTTCACAGCGCCGGTGGGAGGAGTCTACTACTTCACATTCACTGCCTTTGGTGGAAACAGGCACCGAAACATTGGCTCATTCCTGTATAGGAACGCAGAGCGCATGGTGTCAGTGCAGGACCACCATAAGTCATCCTACGGTGAAGACCAGGTCACCAACGCAGCCGTGCTGCAGCTGGAAGAGGGAGACCAGGTCTCCATGCGTCTGAATCCTGGCTTCAGTGTCTATGACAACAACGCCAACCTCTCCACCTTCAGCGGCTTCCTGCTCTTTCCCATGTGAGCAGAAGACCCTGCTGTAATGAAGATCACAGCTGAAGAGTCTGGAGGTGAAGCCTCACATGTTCCTCTCTGAGTGTCACAATGTGCTCTCAATAAACAGAAAGTGTGCTTTTTTAATGCAGTATTCTAGATTGTTATGTCGTTGTGACTGTATTCTTTCTTCTGTATGTGTACACTGTAAAACCATGGAACATGTGAAATGTTTATAATTAAAAACACAGTGTTTAAAACCTATATTCTTTAACCGTGACTCAATGCATGTAAAAAGTGAACATGTTCTTATGAGTACAGCCTAAACATTGTAATTCATTTGAACTGAACAATCAAACACTGTCACATGTTTTAACTGAAATTATAATCGCTATGGTGTTTATAAAAAGTGTTACAGAAAAGAGTTTAGCATGTGTCCACAACTTAAACATTTGTATTTACAGTGATATGTGTATAAAGCACATTTGATCTGAAATGAAAGTTGTCATAACCTGGCAATTTTAATATATCATCTCGAAGTATTATGATTTAAATTACCCTCAAATGCATAATTATTCAGCTAATATGCCACGAAATTGATTTTCCCTTCTAATGTTAGCTCTGTAGTGGTAGCTGAAACTCATCAATATCTTCCAGGTCTGACTATCTATCTATCTATCTATCTAACTATCTATGCATGTATGTGGCCTATCTGACGACAGCCAATGTTACCTCTCTTCCACTACTGGATGCAGTTTGACTTCTGTCTTCCTCTGGCTCCAGAGTATTCAAATGCAACTTTCATTTGAGGATCTTGAACAATTGCAATCAGCAGAATGGATTTTACAAGCAAATATTAAAATTTCCTGGGGAGGAGTTACATTACAAATGTAAACATACCTTAGTAAAGAGGCTGTTCATTTATTCGAGGCCATGTGCAGGTGCCTCAGAGGGGGAAATAAAGAAAGGAACTGAAACATGAAGCATGGAGAACTTTTACAAGGATGTCCTGAAAACAAGATCATTTCAGTAGAAGGAATTTTCAGACAACATGAATGCTTAGGAGTTAATTGTGATGTGGCAAGTTGTATAACGGTACAGACATTTGATCTTGGGCTTGGTGTACAAGGGATCACAATTTTGAGTGAGGTGAAGAGAGTAACAGAAGAAAGGAAGTTGACATGAAGGTGGAGATGGGGAGGAGGAGGGATGCCTGAAGCAGGGTGTGTGATGGGAGATAAGGTACGTGGCAATTTAATACCTGTGGGGAAAACCGGATTGGACGGACAGAGGTATTTGAATAAGGGGTTGTCTGAAAATACTTCACCTGAACTTCTGTCTTGACAAACTCCTTGAGTTA
>JAFBMS010003102.1:0-19205 GCA_019788955.1 Albula glossodonta | reverse complement strand
CACGTTTGGAGTTTGGGTTTGTGGGGAGCTTGCACCGGCCAAGGCCACAGTGTCAGGCCCGGCTCTAGGTGTGGATCTAGGCCGGAGGATCAGGGTTGAAGATGGTGGAGGAGAAAGACCCACCACCGGCTCCCAGTTTCACCTGGGCTTTGGCTCAATTTCATGCGGGAGGCTCCGTCTGAGCCGCCCGCTCTTGGTGGTGGCTCAACCCTGTTATTGTCCTCAAATTTGCTCACATCTTTTATCCTTGGGGTCAATTTGACCCAAGCTATTTCAACCTCCAGGCAATGATTATAATTAAAATTGCTACCCATTTTTATGTGTCAGGTACTTCACGTTTCTTGGTTTACTACCTAAATAGCCCTTTAAATTAAATATGACCACCACCCCCCCCCCCCCCCCCAAACCCCGGCATGCACCCAAAATACCTAGCATTGGAAAAATATGCAAATCACCATAAAATCTCTCAGTTTGACCCTAACTTGAAAAGAAGGACCTTTTTTTTTTTCCTGTTTTAATGGCTTTATATTATTTCTAAGTAAATTTTATTTTGTCATTTATATCATTTGGAAAGAAAAACTATACCTTTTATCAAAGACAGAAACATGTATTATGTTTGGGCTCTCAAGTATATCATTTTCGATTGATGGTGTTACGAAGAGCTCAAACGCTGTTTTTATGTCTTGGACATGGCTGACGGTGTATCTGGTGGGGCCTGGAACCATTTTGATGACATTAACAGCATTAAATGTAACCTGTCATTCAGGTGGGGAGAGGGACTATAATAACTTTCCATTTTTGTAAGGTAACTTGTCTGCTGGTGGTTGAGAGACAACGGGAGGGTCAATACTAAGGCTCTCATTCCCATCAGAGGAGGATGTCTCATAATCAGGGTCCTCCTCAACATTATCCTCTGTCTCAGACACATTCTCCTCTATGTCACTTTCACTGTCAAAGAGCTGTGACAAAACCGCATTGGCACGAAACCTTTGCTTAGAGGTCATTTTCAAGTGAAAGAGAACATAAAGCAAGAGCACACAGCGCACCAAGTGAAATGGTTTTGAAAGCTGCGGTGCAAGCTTTCATATGTTTGCTCCTCCCCTTTGTAGTGTGAACTGCCAATCTCCTCACTGGAACCACATTTCCACACCCCAACAGTGCAGGAAATATCAGCGTACTTGTTGGAATTATATTTCCTCCTCCCCCATGTCATGTGAACTGTCAGTGGTTCTCATGCTACCACAGGTATGGTTATGATGGGTTAGGGCCAGACCCGATCTCAGTGGGGCACATGCCCCAGTAACAATCTGTGGTGCCCCGGTAAATGGTTGTGAAAAATAACATAGCTCCCAAGGGGGGGTTGACCCCTGGTCAGCCTAATCAACTGTCAGTAGCTTTGAATAAAAGTGTCAGCTCAATGACTCTGAAAGTAATGTAACGCAACTAGCCTATTGTCGTTGCTGATGCATTCCCCGCATGAGGATGTGAGCACTAGGGTTTCGCGCCCCAGAAGGGCCTCAAATCTAGCAACACCCCCTCTGCTTCAGGGCCCTAAAGCAGAGGGAAGGTTTTTTGAAGATTATAAAATTGCATGTTAGTGGCCTCAATATCATCCAAAACAACCAAATGAAATGTGTGAACGATGTTGATATTTCTTATGTTTTATACCGCCAGAACAACCTGGGCTCAAATTCAGCCCAGAGAACACCGATGTGTACAAAATGTGTACAGGACATTGAAAACACATCATCATGTTCATTTTACGTTCACCCAGTTGTCCCCATTAAATTAGGAAAAGTCATGAAATATGAGGCAAAAAAACAAAGTCAATAATCCATTGAAACATTGAATGGGGTCACATGGACCCCAAAGATAATAGGAGGGTTACACTCCTGCTTAAGCCTGACCTCCATTTTACCGAGGGGCTCCCAGCCTTAAGCCTCTCTCCCGATACCTCGTTCTCAGCCCTTGGCGCCAGAACCGCGGGCAACTGGTCACCCAGACAGGACTGGGACAACTGCTTACACCGACGGTTGTAGAAGTGTAATTTGTGGGATCAGACCTATCTTTCAGCTGACACAGCGCTGACAGACATACTTACAGCCATGCGCATTTTGATACTGACAAAACGTAGGCATAGATATAATGATGTAGACACAACCTGGATGCAGTAACCTGGAAGAGGTCGGTCTACTTTAGTTGTAGCTCACTGCCAGACACACAAGGTGGCAGTCTATTCCTTAATAAAATGGTTGCCATTACCACTAAATATTGGTGTCAAGGTTTAAGCTAATTCTAACAATAAGAAAGGTAGGAGGGCCTAAGTTGCTTGTCCTGGGGCAGGCCTTAGATAATCTGGGGGAAAGCCATAGATAAGAAAAAGAATAAAAAGGAAGAGGGTGAATGTTGGCGTGCCAAGGTGGTCTCTTCTTCCGCTGTGCGGACCAGCCCGGCTGGTGTCGCGTATCGTGTTTGGATAATACACAATAAACCTTTTTTGCATCAGGCGCGGTGGATGTTGATCAGGCTCAGGTACTGAAGCAACGAAGGCTTGAGGACATTCAAAAAAAGTGTGACGAGGGGCCCCCAGCCGTTGGGCCCAGGTTGGAGCCACTTCTACCACTCGATTGTGGGGGTGGGAAAAACAAAAATGCTTACAGCACCTGGTATTCCCAGGCGGTCACCCATCCAAGTACTAACCAGGCCCGACGCTGCTTGGCTTCCGAGATCAGACGAGATCGGGCGCATTCAGCGTGGTGTGGCCGTAAGCGAAAGCTGCCCTCTCAATCGGTCGCCTCATGGTTGTCATCTGCTTTCTACTGCTGTTGTGACGCCGGAGCCTTTTTTTTTTTTTTTTTTTGTTTTGTCCAACAATGCGGAGCCGAGGCTCACGTTTGGAGTTTGGGTTTTCGGCTGGAGCTTGGCATGGGCCGCCCGCTCTTGGTGGGGGCTTAACCCTCATATTGTCCTCAAATTTGCTGACACCTTTTATCCTTGGTTTCAATTTGACCCAAGCTATGTCAACCTCCAGGCAATGATTATAATTAAAATTGCTACCCATTTTTATTTGACAGGTACTTTACCTTTCTTAGTTTACCAGCTAAATAGCCCTTTAAATTAAATATTACCACCACCACCACCCCCAACCTCGGCAAACACCCAAAATACCTACCATTGGACAAATCTGCAAATCACCATAAATTCTCTCAGTTTGACCTTAACTTGGAAAGAAGGACCTTTTGTTCCTGTTTTAATGGCTTTATATTATTTCTAAGTACAATTTTTTGTTTTTGTCATTTATATCATTTGGAAAGAAAAACAATATCTTTTATCAAAGAGAGAAACATGCATTATGTTGGGGCTCTCAAGTATATCATTTTCGATTGATGGTGTTACAGCGCGCTGCTTGACACTCCTTGCGTAATGCCCCTTTTCCAAGCACTCACGGCAGACAAACTGAGGGCAAACTCGCATCACATGAACCGGGCTCATGCACAAACGGCAGATCTTCACCTGCCTATCATGCATGACCCGAAAATACAGTGGTCCATCTCCCGTATCAAAACGCACGCTGTATGGCAACGAAGCAACCTCTTTCGGGAATTTGACCCTGAGAAACTGCGTGCCATCCGCCACTGCAGTGCCTGGGTAAAAACGGCTGCGGAGAGGTAGAATCGGAGTCACACTCCACCTATTTGTCCAATTGCCGGTCCTCAGTCATTCGCGTTGAAATCCATTCCCGTTAATTGGAAAACACACGAAAATTCTGCCCCTCTGCATATAAACTGCTCAGGGGAGGAAAAAATCAAAAAGCAAAAGAAGCACTACAAAAGTAATAGACGAGTACAATAAACAATCAAAAGAAAAAAGAAACAAACACTGTGAGAGCCTCTCTCTCTCTCCCACGTCTGCAGCCACAATCTCACGCTTGTGACATCACAATCGGGCGCGTTCGGCGCGGTGTGGCCGTAAGAAAAACAACATGTTTTATCAATATCTTTTATCACTTGTCCATCCGCATGTCATATCTACTTTTGTTGTCCAAAACGCTCGAGCCAACACCATTAAGCAAACCCCCAGCTTCTTCTCTTTGTTCAGGAGTAAGCTGGCGAGAGAATTCCTCTCCAGCCGTCAATCCCAGCCCAGCCCCGCAGTCCTTCTCAGCGCCATCAGTCCGTCCGCCATTCAAAACTCTTTTCCTTGAATCCATGTCATGTTGAAAAACCACATTAACAGCTGTATTACTAGAACTTTCACCATGATCCAAAACTCGAAGTCGATGTTCAGACAATTGATCAGGAAACACAGAACTGGCCGTTTGTTTCAAATCCGTATCCATAGCGATTTGTCCAATTGCCGGTCCTCAGTCATTCGCGTTGAAATCCATTCCCGTTAATTGGAAAACACACGAAAATTCTGCCCCTCTGCATATAAACTGCTCAGGGGAGGAAAAAATCAAAAAGCAAAAGAAGCACTACAAAAGTAATAGACGAGTACAATAAACAATCAAAAGAAAAAAGAAACAAACACTGTGAGAGCCTCTCTCTCTCTCCCACGTCTGCAGCCACAATCTCACGCTTGTGACATCACAATCGGGCGCGTTCGGCGCGGTGTGGCCGTAAGAAAAACAACATGTTTTATCAATATCTTTTATCACTTGTCCATCCGCATGTCATATCTACTTTTGTTGTCCAAAACGCTCGAGCCAACACCATTAAGCAAACCCCCAGCTTCTTCTCTTTGTTCAGGAGTAAGCTGGCGAGAGAATTCCTCTCCAGCCGTCAATTCCAGCCCAGCCCCGCAGTCCTTCTCAGCGCCATCAGTCCGTCCGCCATTCAAAACTCTTTTCCTTGAATCCATGTCATGTTGAAAAACCACATTAACAGCTGTATTACTAGAACTTTCACCATGATCCAAAACTCGAAGTCGATGTTCAGACAATTGATCAGGAAACACAGAACTGGCCGTTTGTTTCAAATCCGTATCCATAGCGATTTGTCCAATTGCCGGTCCTCAGTCATTCGCGTTGAAATCCATTCCCGTTAATTAGAAAACACACGAAAATTCTGCCCCTTGGCAGATAAACTGCTCAGGGGAGGAAATAACCAAAAAGCAATAGAAGCACAACAAAAGTAACAGACGAGTACAATAAACAATCAAAAGAAAAAAGAAACAAACACTGTGAGAGCCTCTCTCTCTCCCACTTCTGCAGCCACAATCTCACGCTTGTGACATCACAATCGGGCGCCTTCAGCATGGCCGTAAGAAAAACAACATGTTTTATCAATATCTTTTATCACTTCTCCATCCGCATGTCATATCTACTTTTGTTGTCCAAAACGCTCGAGCCAACACCATTAAGCAAACCCCCAGCTTCTTCTCTTTGTTCAGGAGTAAACTGGCGAGAGAATTCCTCTCCAGTCGCCAATTCCACTCCAACACACGTCGGCAATTCCACCCCAGCCCCGCAGTCCTTCTCAGCGCCATCAATCCGTCCGCCCTTCAAAACTCTTTCCCTTGAATCCATGCCATGTTGAAAAACCACATTAACAGCTGTATTACTAGAACTTTCACCATGATTCAAAACTCGAAGTCGATGTTCAGACAATTGATCAGAAAACACAGAACTGGCCATTTGTTTCAAATCCGTATCCATAGCGATTTGTCCAATTGCCGGTCCTCAGTCATTCGCGTTGAAATCCATTCCCGTTAATTAGAAAACACACGAAAATTCTGCCCCTTGGCAGATAAACTGCTCAGGGGAGGAAATAACCAAAAAGCAATAGAAGCACTACAAAAGTAACAGACGAGTACAATAAACAATCAAAAGAAAAAAGAAACAAACACTGTGAGAGCCTCTCTCTCTCCCACGTCTGCAGCCACAATCTCACGCTTGTGACATCACAATCGGGCGCCTTCAGCATGGTGTGGCCGTAAGAAAAACAACATGTTTTATCAATATCTTTTATCACTTGTCCATCCGCATGTCATATCTACTTTTGTTGTCCAAAACGCTCGAGCCAACACCATTAAGCAAACCCCCAGCTTCTTCTCTTTGTTCAGGAGTAAGCTGGCGAGAGAATTCCTCTCCAGCCGTCAATCCCAGCCCAGCCCCGCAGTCCTTCTCAGCGCCATCAGTCCGTCCGCCATTCAAAACTCTTTTCCTTGAATCCATGTCATGTTGAAAAACCACATTAACAGCTGTATTACTAGAACTTTCACCATGATCCAAAACTCGAAGTCGATGTTCAGACAATTGATCAGGAAACACAGAACTGGCCGTTTGTTTCAAATCCGTATCCATAGCGATTTGTCCAATTGCCGGTCCTCAGTCATTCGCGTTGAAATCCATTCCCGTTAATTGGAAAACACACGAAAATTCTGCCCCTCTGCATATAAACTGCTCAGGGGAGGAAAAAATCAAAAAGCAAAAGAAGCACTACAAAAGTAATAGACGAGTACAATAAACAATCAAAAGAAAAAAGAAACAAACACTGTGAGAGCCTCTCTCTCTCTCCCACGTCTGCAGCCACAATCTCACGCTTGTGACATCACAATCGGGCGCGTTCGGCGCGGTGTGGCCGTAAGAAAAACAACATGTTTTATCAATATCTTTTATCACTTGTCCATCCGCATGTCATATCTACTTTTGTTGTCCAAAACGCTCGAGCCAACACCATTAAGCAAACCCCCAGCTTCTTCTCTTTGTTCAGGAGTAAGCTGGCGAGAGAATTCCTCTCCAGCCGTCAATCCCAGCCCAGCCCCGCAGTCCTTCTCAGCGCCATCAGTCCGTCCGCCATTCAAAACTCTTTTCCTTGAATCCATGTCATGTTGAAAAACCACATTAACAGCTGTATTACTAGAACTTTCACCATGATCCAAAACTCCAAGTCGATGTTCAGACAATTGATCAGGAAACACAGAACTGGCCATTTGTTTCAAATCCGTATCCATAGCGATTTGTCCAATTGCCGGTCCTCAGTCATTCGCGTTGAAATCCATTCCCGTTAATTGGAAAACACACGAAAATTCTGCCCCTTGGCAGATAAACTGCTCAGGGGAGGAAATAACCAAAAAGCAATAGAAGCACAACAAAAGTAACAGACGAGTACAATAAACAATCAAAAGAAAAAAGAAACGAACACTGTGAGAGCCTCTCTCTCTCCCACTTCTGCAGCCACAATCTCACGCTTGTGACATCACAATCGGGCGCCTTCAGCATGGTGTGGCCGTAAGAAAAACAACATGTTTTATCAATATCTTTTATCACTTCTCCATCCGCATGTCATATCTACTTTTGTTGTCCAAAACGCTCGAGCCAACACCATTAAGCAAACCCCCAGCTTCTTCTCTTTGTTCAGGAGTAAACTGGCGAGAGAATTCCTCTCCAGTCGCCAATTCCACTCCAACACACGTCGGCAATTCCACCCCAGCCCCGCAGTCCTTCTCAGCGCCATCAATCCGTCCGCCCTTCAAAACTCTTTCCCTTGAATCCATGCCATGTTGAAAAACCACATTAACAGCTGTATTACTAGAACTTTCACCATGATTGAAAACTCGAAGTCGATGTTCAGACAATTGATCAGAAAACACAGAACTCGCCATTTGTTTCAAATCCGTATCCATAGCGATTTGTCGAATTGCCGGTCCTCAGTCATTCACGTTGAAATCCATTCCCGTTAATTAAAAAACGCACGAAAATTCTGCCCCTCGCAGATAAACTGCTCAGGGGAGGAAAAAACCAAAAAGCAAATGAATCACTACAAAAGTAACAGACGAGTACAATAAACAATCAAAAGAAAAGAGAAACAAACACCGTGAGAGCCTCTCTCGCTCCCACTTCTGCAGCCACAATCTCACAATTGTGACATCACAATCGGGCGCGTTCAGCGCGGTGTGGCCGTAAGAAAAACAACATGTTTTATCAAAGACAGAAACATGTATTATGTTCAGGCTCTCAGGTATATGTTGTTGGATTGATGGTGTTACGAAGAGCTCAAATGCCGATTTTATGTCTTGGACATGGCTGACAGTGTATGTGGTGGGACCTGGAACCATTTTGATGACATTAGCAGCATTAAGCCTGACCTCCATTTTACCGAGGGGCTCCCATCCTTAATAAAATGCTTTCCATTACCGCTAAATATTGACGTCAATGTTTAAGCTAATGCAAACAATAAGAAAGTTAAATTTAAATTTTAAATTAAATATTACCACCACCACCCCCAACCCCGGCAAACACCCAAAATACCTACTTTTGCAAAAATATGCAAATCACCATAAAATCTCTCAGTTGGACCTTAAATTGGAAAGAAAGACCTTTTTTCTTGTTTTAATGCCAATCTCCTCACTGGAACCACGGTCAACTTTGGGTGTAGTTCACAGCCAGACACAAAAGGTGGAGGTCTATTCCTTAATAAAATGGTTGCCATTACCACTGAATATTGGTGTCAAGGTTTATGCTAATTCTAACAATAAGAAAGGTAGGAGGGCCTAGGCTGCTTGTCCTGGTTGGAGCCACTTCTACCACTCGATTGTGGGGGTGGGAAAAACAAAAATGCTTACAGCACCTGGTATTCCCAGGCGGTCACCCATCCAAGTACTAACCAGGCCCGACGCTGCTTGGCTTCCGAGATCAGACGAGATCGGGCGCGTTCAGCGTGGTGTGGCCGTAAGCGAAAGCTGCCCTCTCAGTCGGTCGCCTCATGGTTGTCATCCGCTTTCTACTGCTGTTGTGACGCCGGAGCCTTTTTTTTTTTTTTTTTTTTTGTTTTGTCCAACACTGCGGAGCCGAGGCTCACGTTTGGAGTTTGGGTTTTTGGCTGGAGCTTGGCACCGGCCAAGGCCACAGTGTCAGGCCCGGCTCTAGGTGTGGATCTAGGCCGGAGGCTCAGGGTTTGAAGATGGTGGAGAAAGACCCACCACCGGCTCCCAGTTTCACCTGGGCTTTGGCTCACATTTCATGCGGGAGCTCCGTCTGAGCCGCCCGCTCTTGGTGGTGGCTCAACCCTCGTATTGTCCTCAAATTTGCTCACATCTTTTATCCTTGGGGTCAATTTGACCCAAGCTATTTCAACCTCCAGGCAATGATTATAATTAAAATTGCTACCCATTTTTATGTGTCAGGTACTTCACGTTTCTTGGTTTACTACCTAAATAGCCCTTTAAATTAAATATGACCACCACCCATCCCCCCCCCCCCCCAAACCCCGGCATGCACCCAAAATACCTAGTATTGGAAAAATATGCAAATCACCATAAAATCTCTCAGTTTGACCCTAACTTGAAAAGAAGGACCTTTTTTTTTTCCTGTTTTAATGGCTTTATATTATTTCTAAGTAAATTTTATTTTGTCATTTATATCATTTGGAAAGAAAAACTATACCTTTTATCAAAGACAGAAACATGTATTATGTTTGGGCTCTCAAGTATATCATTTTCGATTGATGGTGTTACGAAGAGCTCAAACGCTGATTTTATGTCTTGGACATGGCTGACAGTGTATCTGGTGGGGCCTGGAACCATTTTGATGACATTAACAGCATTAAATGTAACCTGTCATTCAGGTGGGGAGAGGGACTATAATAACTTTCCATTTTTGTAAGGTAACTTGTCTGCTGGTGGTTGAGAGACAACGGGAGGGTCAATACTAAGGCTCTCATTCCCATCAGAGGAGGATGTCTCATAATCAGGGTCCTCCTCAACATTATCCTCTGTCTCAGACACATTCTCCTCTATGTCACTTTCACTGTCAAAGAGCTGTGACAAAACCGCATTGGCACGAAACCTTTGCTTAGAGGTCATTTTCAAGTGAAAGAGAACATAAAGCAAGAGCACACAGCGCACCAAGTGAAATGGTTTTGAAAGCTGCGGTGCAAGCTTTCATATGTTTGCTCCTCCCCTTTGTAGTGTGAACTGCCAATCTCCTCACTGGAACCACATTTCCACACCCCAACAGTGCAGGAAATATCAGCGTACTTGTTGGAATTATATTTCCTCCTCCCCCATGTCATGTGAACTGTCAGTGGTTCTCATGCTACCACAGGTATGGTTATGATGGGTTAGGGCCAGACCCGATCTCAGTGGGGCACATGCCCCAGTAACAATCTGTGGTGCCCCGGTAAATGGTTGTGAAAAATAACATAGCTCCCAAGGGGGGGTTGACCCCTGGTCAGCCTAATCAACTGTCAGTAGCTTTGAATAAAAGTGTCAGCTCAATGACTCTGAAAGTAATGTAACGCAACTAGCCTATTGTCGTTGCTGATGCATTCCCCGCATGAGGATGTGAGCACTAGGGTTTCGCGCCCCAGAAGGGCCTCAAATCTAGCAACACCCCCTCTGCTTCAGGGCCCTAAAGCAGAGGGAAGGTTTTTTGAAGATTATAAAATTGCATGTTAGTGGCCTCAATATCATCCAAAACAACCAAATGAAATGTGTGAACGATGTTGATATTTCTTATGTTTTATACCGCCAGAACAACCTGGGCTCAAATTCAGCCCAGAGAACACCGATGTGTACAAAATGTGTACAGGACATTGAAAACACATCATCATGTTCATTTTACGTTCACCCAGTTGTCCCCATTAAATTAGGAAAAGTCATGAAATATGAGGCAAAAAAACAAAGTCAATAATCCATTGAAACATTGAATGGGGTCACATGGACCCCAAAGATAATAGGAGGGTTACACTCCTGCTTAAGCCTGACCTCCATTTTACCGAGGGGCTCCCAGCCTTAAGCCTCTCTCCCGATACCTCGTTCTCAGCCCTTGGCGCCAGAACCGCGGGCAACTGGTCACCCAGACAGGACTGGGACAACTGCTTACACCAACGGTTGCAGAAGTGTAATTTGTGGGATCAGACCTATCTTTCAGCTGACACAGCGCTGACAGACATACTTACAGCCATGCGCATTTTGATACTGACAAAACGTAGGCATAGATATAATGATGTAGACACAACCTGGATGCAGTAACCTGGAAGAGGTCGGTCTACTTTAGTTGTAGCTCACTGCCAGACACACAAGGTGGCAGTCTATTCCTTAATAAAATGGTTGCCATTACCACTAAATATTGGTGTCAAGGTTTAAGCTAATTCTAACAATAAGAAAGGTAGGAGGGCCTAAGTTGCTTGTCCTGGGGCAGGCCTTAGATAATCTGGGGGAAAGCCATAGATAAGAAAAAGAATAAAAAGGAAGAGGGTGAATGTTGGCGTGCCAAGGCGGTCTCTTCTTCCGCTGTGCGGACCAGCCCGGCTGGTGTCGCGTATCGTGTTTGGATAATACACAATAAACCTTTTTTGCATCAGGCGCGGTGGATGTTGATCAGGCTCAGGTACTGAAGCAACGAAGGCTTGAGGACATTCAAAAAAAGTGTGACGAGGGGCCCCCAGCCGTTGGGCCCAGGTTGGAGCCACTTCTACCACTCGATTGTGGGGGTGGGAAAAACAAAAATGCTTACAGCACCTGGTATTCCCAGGCGGTCACCCATCCAAGTACTAACCAGGCCCGACGCTGCTTGGCTTCCGAGATCAGACGAGATCGGGCGCATTCAGCGTGGTGTGGCCGTAAGCGAAAGCTGCCCTCTCAATCGGTCGCCTCATGGTTGTCATCTGCTTTCTACTGCTGTTGTGACGCCGGAGCCTTTTTTTTTTTTTTTTTTTTTTGTTTTGTCCAACAATGCGGAGCCGAGGCTCACGTTTGGAGTTTGGGTTTTCGGCTGGAGCTTGGCATGGGCCGCCCGCTCTTGGTGGGGGCTTAACCCTCATATTGTCCTCAAATTTGCTGACACCTTTTATCCTTGGTTTCAATTTGACCCAAGCTATGTCAACCTCCAGGCAATGATTATAATTAAAATTGCTACCCATTTTTATTTGACAGGTACTTTACCTTTCTTAGTTTACCAGCTAAATAGCCCTTTAAATTAAATATTACCACCACCACCACCCCCAACCTCGGCAAACACCCAAAATACCTACCATTGGACAAATCTGCAAATCACCATAAATTCTCTCAGTTTGACCTTAACTTGGAAAGAAGGACCTTTTGTTCCTGTTTTAATGGCTTTATATTATTTCTAAGTACAATTTTTTGTTTTTGTCATTTATATCATTTGGAAAGAAAAACAATATCTTTTATCAAAGAGAGAAACATGCATTATGTTGGGGCTCTCAAGTATATCATTTTCGATTGATGGTGTTACAGCGCGCTGCTTGACACTCCTTGCGTAATGCCCCTTTTCCAAGCACTCACGGCAGACAAACTGAGGGCAAACTCGCATCACATGAACCGGGCTCATGCACAAACGGCAGATCTTCACCTGCCTATCATGCATGACCCGAAAATACAGTGGTCCATCTCCCGTATCAAAACGCACGCTGTATGGCAACGAAGCAACCTCTTTCGGGAATTTGACCCTGAGAAACTGCGTGCCATCCGCCACTGCAGTGCCTGGGTAAAAACGGCTGCGGAGAGGTAGAATCGGAGTCACACTCCACCTATTTGTCCAATTGCCGGTCCTCAGTCATTCGCGTTGAAATCCATTCCCGTTAATTGGAAAACACACGAAAATTCTGCCCCTCTGCATATAAACTGCTCAGGGGAGGAAAAAATCAAAAAGCAAAAGAAGCACTACAAAAGTAATAGACGAGTACAATAAACAATCAAAAGAAAAAAGAAACAAACACTGTGAGAGCCTCTCTCTCTCTCCCACGTCTGCAGCCACAATCTCACGCTTGTGACATCACAATCGGGCGCGTTCGGCGCGGTGTGGCCGTAAGAAAAACAACATGTTTTATCAATATCTTTTATCACTTGTCCATCCGCATGTCATATCTACTTTTGTTGTCCAAAACGCTCGAGCCAACACCATTAAGCAAACCCCCAGCTTCTTCTCTTTGTTCAGGAGTAAGCTGGCGAGAGAATTCCTCTCCAGCCGTCAATCCCAGCCCAGCCCCGCAGTCCTTCTCAGCGCCATCAGTCCGTCCGCCATTCAAAACTCTTTTCCTTGAATCCATGTCATGTTGAAAAACCACATTAACAGCTGTATTACTAGAACTTTCACCATGATCCAAAACTCGAAGTCGATGTTCAGACAATTGATCAGGAAACACAGAACTGGCCGTTTGTTTCAAATCCGTATCCATAGCGATTTGTCCAATTGCCGGTCCTCAGTCATTCGCGTTGAAATCCATTCCCGTTAATTGGAAAACACACGAAAATTCTGCCCCTCTGCAGATAAACTGCTCAGGGGAGGAAAAAATCAAAAAGCAAAAGAAGCACTACAAAAGTAATAGACGAGTACAATAAACAATCAAAAGAAAAAAGAAACAAACACTGTGAGAGCCTCTCTCTCTCCCACGTCTGCAGCCACAATCTCACGCTTGTGACATCACAATCGGGCGCGTTCAGCGCGGTGTGGCCGTAAGAAAAACAACATGTTTTATCAATATCTTTTATCACTTGTCCATCCGCATGTCATATCTACTTTTGTTGTCCAAAACGCTCGAGCCAACACCATTAAGCAAACCCCCAGCTTCTTCTCTTTGTTCAGGAGTAAGCTGGCGAGAGAATTCCTCTCCAGCCGTCAATCCCAGCCCAGCCCCGCAGTCCTTCTCAGCGCCATCAGTCCGTCCGCCATTCAAAACTCTTTTCCTTGAATCCATGTCATGTTGAAAAACCACATTAACAGCTGTATTACTAGAACTTTCACCATGATCCAAAACTCGAAGTCGATGTTCAGACAATTGATCAGGAAACACAGAACTGGCCGTTTGTTTCAAATCCGTATCCATAGCGATTTGTCCAATTGCCGGTCCTCAGTCATTCGCGTTGAAATCCATTCCCGTTAATTGGAAAACACACGAAAATTCTGCCCTTTGCAGCTAAACTGCTCAGGGGAGGAAATAACCAAAAAGCAAAAGAAGCACAACAAAAGTAACAGATGAGTACAATAAACAACCAAAAGAAAAAAGAAACAAACACTGTGAGAGCCTCTCTCTCTCCCACTTCTGCAGCCACAATCTCACGCTTGTGACATCACAATCGGGCGCCTTCAGCAGGGTGTGGCCGTAAGAAAAACAACATGTTTTATCAATATCTTTTATCACTTCTCCATCCGCATGTCATATCTACTTTTGTTGTCCAAAACGCTCGAGCCAACACCATTAAGCAAACCCCCAGCTTCTTCTCTTTGTTCAGGAGTAAACTGGCGAGAGAATTCCTCTCCAGTCGCCAATTCCACTCCAACACACGTCGGCAATTCCACCCCAGCCCCGCAGTCCTTCTCAGCGCCATCAGTCCGTCCGCCCTTCAAAACTCTTTCCCTTGAATCCATGTCATGTTGAAAAACCACATTAACAGCTGTATTACTAGAACTTTCACCATGATCCAAAACTCGAAGTCGATGTTCAGACAATTGATCATGAAACACAGAACTGGCCGTTTGTTTCAAATCCGTATCCATAGCGATTTGTCCAATTGCCGGTCCTCAGTCATTCGCGTTGAAATCCATTCCCGTTAATTAAAAAACGCACGAAAATTCTGCCCCTTGGCAGCTAAACTGCTCAGGGGAGGAAATAACCAAAAAGCAAATGAAGCACTACAAAAGTAACAGACGAGTACAATAAACAATCAAAAGAAAAGAGAAACAAACACTGTGAGAGCCTCTCTCTCTCCCACTTCTGCAGCCACAATCTCACGCTTGTGACATCACAATCGGGCGCCTTCAGCATGGTGTGGCCGTAAGAAAAACAACATGTTTTATCAATATCTTTTATCACTTGTCCATCCGCATGTCATATCTACTTTTGTTGTCCAAAACGCTCGAGCCAACACCATTAAGCAAACCCCCAGCTTCTTCTCTTTGTTCAGGAGTAAGCTGGCGAGAGAATTCCTCTCCAGCCGTCAATTCCAGCCCAGCCCCGCAGTCCTTCTCAGCGCCATCAGTCCGTCCGCCATTCAAAACTCTTTTCCTTGAATCCATGTCATGT
Organism: Albula glossodonta; assembly: GCA_019788955.1. Taxonomy (NCBI): domain Eukaryota; kingdom Metazoa; phylum Chordata; class Actinopteri; order Albuliformes; family Albulidae; genus Albula; species Albula glossodonta. Next base: position 4,218 of record JAFBMS010003102.1, on the reverse strand, counting down.
TGAAAAACCACATTAACAGCTGTATTACTAGAACTTTCACCATGATCCAAAACTCGAAGTCGATGTTCAGACAATTGATCAGGAAACACAGAACTGGCCGTTTGTTTCAAATCCGTATCCATAGCGATTTGTCCAATTGCCGGTCCTCAGTCATTCGCGTTGAAATCCATTCCCGTTAATTAGAAAACACACGAAAATTCTGCCCCTTGGCAGATAAACTGCTCAGGGGAGGAAATAACCAAAAAGCAATAGAAGCACAACAAAAGTAACAGACGAGTACAATAAACAATCAAAAGAAAAGAGAAACAAACACCGTGAGAGCCTCTCTCGCTCCCACTTCTGCAGCCACAATCTCACAATTGTGACATCACAATCGGGCGCGTTCAGCGCGGTGTGGCCGTAAGAAAAACAACATGTTTTATCAAAGACAGAAACATGTATTATGTTCAGGCTCTCAGGTATATGTTGTTGGATTGATGGTGTTACGAAGAGCTCAAATGCCGATTTTATGTCTTGGACATGGCTGACAGTGTATGTGGTGGGACCTGGAACCATTTTGATGACATTAGCAGCATTAAGCCTGACCTCCATTTTACCGAGGGGCTCCCATCCTTAATAAAATGCTTTCCATTACCGCTAAATATTGACGTCAATGTTTAAGCTAATGCAAACAATAAGAAAGTTAAATTTAAATTTTAAATTAAATATTACCACCACCACCCCCAACCCCGGCAAACACCCAAAATACCTACTTTTGCAAAAATATGCAAATCACCATAAAATCTCTCAGTTGGACCTTAAATTGGAAAGAAAGACCTTTTTTCTTGTTTTAATGCCAATCTCCTCACTGGAACCACGGTCAACTTTGGGTGTAGTTCACAGCCAGACACAAAAGGTGGAGGTCTATTCCTTAATAAAATGGTTGCCATTACCACTGAATATTGGTGTCAAGGTTTATGCTAATTCTAACAATAAGAAAGGTAGGAGGGCCTAGGCTGCTTGTCCTGGTTGGAGCCACTTCTACCACTCGATTGTGGGGGTGGGAAAAACAAAAATGCTTACAGCACCTGGTATTCCCAGGCGGTCACCCATCCAAGTACTAACCAGGCCCGACGCTGCTTGGCTTCCGAGATCAGACGAGATCGGGCGCGTTCAGCGTGGTGTGGCCGTAAGCGAAAGCTGCCCTCTCAGTCGGTCGCCTCATGGTTGTCATCCGCTTTCTTCTGCGATTGTGACGCCGGAGCCTTTTTTTTTCGTCCAACAATTTAATTAATTAATTAATTTTAAATTAAATATGACCACCACCCATCCCCCTCCCCCCCCCAAACCCCGGCATACACCCAAAATACCTAGTATTGGAACAATATGCAAATCACCATAAAATCTCTCAGTTTGACCCTAACTTGAAAAGAAGGACCTTTTTTTTTCCTGTTTTAATGGCTTTATATTATTTCTAAGTAAATTTTATTTTGTCATTTATATCATTTGGAAAGAAAAACTATATCTTTTATCAAAGACAGAAACATGTATTATGTTTGGGCTCTCAAGTATATCATTTTCGATTGATGGTGTTACGAAGAGCTCAAACGCTGATCTTATGTCTTGGACATGGCTGACAGTGTATCTGGTGGGGCCTGGAACCATTTTGATGACATTAACAGCATTAAATGTAACCTGTCATTCAGGTGGGGAGAGGGACTATAATAACTTTCCATTTTTGTAAGGTAACTTGTCTGCTGGTGGTTGAGAGACAACGGGAGGGTCAATACTAAGGCTCTCATTCCCATCAGAGGAGGATGTCTCATAATCAGGGTCCTCCTCAACATTATCCTCTGTCTCAGACACATTCTCCTCTATGTCACTTTCACTGTCAAAGAGCTGTGACAAAACCGCATTGGCACGAAACCTTTGCTTAGAGGTCATTTTCAAGTGAAAGAGAACATAAAGCAAGAGCACACAGCGCACCAAGTGAAATGGTTTTGAAAGCTGCGGTGCAAGCTTTCATATGTTTGCTCCTCCCCTTTGTAGTGTGAACTGCCAATCTCCTCACTGGAACCACATTTCCACACCCCAACAGTGCAGGAAATATCAGCGTACTTGTTGGAATTATATTTCCTCCTCCCCCATGTCATGTGAACTGTCAGTGGTTCTCATGCTACCACAGGTATGGTTATGATGGGTTAGGGCCAGACCCGATCTCAGTGGGGCACATGCCCCAGTAACAATCTGTGGTGCCCCGGTAAATGGTTGTGAAAAATAACATAGCTCCCAAGGGGGGGTTGACCCCTGGTCAGCCTAATCAACTGTCAGTAGCTTTGAATAAAAGTGTCAGCTCAATGACTCTGAAAGTAATGTAACGCAACTAGCCTATTGTCGTTGCTGATGCATTCCCCGCATGAGGATGTGAGCACTAGGGTTTCGCGCCCCAGAAGGGCCTCAAATCTAGCAACACCCCCTCTGCTTTAGGGCCCTAAAGCAGAGGGAAGGTTTTTTGAAGATTATAAAATTGCATGTTAGTGGCCTCAATATCATCCAAAACAACCAAATGAAATGTGTGAACGATGTTGATATTTCTTATGTTTTATACCGCCAGAACAACCTGGGCTCAAATTCAGCCCAGAGAACACCGATGTGTACAAAATGTGTACAGGACATTGAAAACACATCATCATGTTCATTTTACGTTCACCCAGTTGTCCCCATTAAATTAGGAAAAGTCATGAAATATGAGGCAAAAAAACAAAGTCAATAATCCATTGAAACATTGAATGGGGTCACATGGACCCCAAAGATAATAGGAGGGTTACACTCCTGCTTAAGCCTGACCTCCATTTTACCGAGGGGCTCCCAGCCTTAAGCCTCTCTCCCGATACCTCGTTCTCAGCCCTTGGCGCCAGAACCGCGGGCAACTGGTCACCCAGACAGGACTGGGACAACTGCTTACCCCAACGGTTGCAGAAGTGTAATTTGTGGGATCAGACCTATCTTTCAGCTGACACAGCGCTGACAGACATACTTACAGCCATGCGCATTTTGATACTGACAAAACGTAGGCATAGATATAATGATGTAGACACAACCTGGATGCAGTAACCTGGAAGAGGTCGGTCTACTTTAGTTGTAGCTCACTGCCAGACACACAAGGTGGCAGTCTATTCCTTAATAAAATGGTTGCCATTACCACTAAATATTGGTGTCAAGGTTTAAGCTAATTCTAACAATAAGAAAGGTAGGAGGGCCTAAGTTGCTTGTCCTGGGGCAGGCCTTAGATAATCTGGGGGAAAGCCATAGATAAGAAAAAGAATAAAAAGGAAGAGGGTGAATGTTGGCGTGCCAAGGCGGTCTCTTCTTCCGCTGTGCGGACCAGCCCGGCAGGTGTCGCGTATCGTGTTTGGATAATACACAATAAACCTTTTTTGCATCAGGCGCGGTGGATGTTGATCAGGCTCAGGTACTGAAGCAACGAAGGCTTGAGGACATTCAAAAAAAGTGTGACGAGGGGCCCCCAGCCGTTGTGCCCAGGTTGGAGCCACTTCTACCACTCGATTGTGGGGGTGGGAAAAACAAAAATGCTTACAGCACCTGGTATTCCCAGGCGGTCACCCATCCAAGTACTAACCAGGCCCGACGCTGCTTGGCTTCCGAGATCAGACGAGATCGGGCGCATTCAGCGTAGTGTGGCCGTAAGCGAAAGCTGCCCTCTCAATCGGTCGCCTCATGGTTGTCATCTGCTTTCTACTGCTGTTGTGACGCTGGAGCCTTTTTTTTTTGTTTTGTCCAACAATGCGGAGCCGAGGCTCACGTTTGGAGTTTGGGTTTTCGGCTGGAGCTTGGCATGGGCCGCCCGCTCTTGGTGGGGGCTTAACCCTCATATTGTCCTCAAATTTGCTGCCACCTTTTATCCTTGGTTTCAATTTGACCCAAGCTATGTCAACCTCCAGGCAATGATTATAATTAAAATTGCTACCCATTTTTATTTGACAGGTACTTTACCTTTCTTAGTTTACCAGCTAAATAGCCCTTTAAATTAAATATTACCACCACCACCACCCCCAACCTCGGCAAACACCCAAAATACCTGCCATTGGACAAATCTGCAAATCACCATAAATTCTCTCAGTTTGACCTTAACTTGGAAAGAAGGACCTTTTGTTCCTGTTTTAATGGCTTATATTATTTCTAAGTACAATTTTTTGTTTTTGTCATTTATATCATTTA
>JAFBMS010003101.1:0-19209 GCA_019788955.1 Albula glossodonta | reverse complement strand
CAGTCTCTCCGAAGGTATCGCAAAAAGTTCACAGTTGACTTTGTCATGTTGGAACCATTTTTACAACTTTTAACATGCCAGCATAATTATAGAACGTGCCTTCAGAGTAGAATGCAATCTCTACAGTGACCAAACTGCAAAACACTAATTATTTGCAAGACTGAGACTTAAATAATCACTTTTAAAGCCCAGCTATGAAGAAAAAAGGTACTTAATTGGTTTTAGATTTCATTATTTTGACTAGAAAAAGTTTTTATAGACACTGTTGACTCCAGCTTCAGTAACTGTCAGAAGAGTGGGACTTCGGGAGCCAGAAACCTGACTTGTAAAACTTTAATGTTCCATTGTGGCAGAGTGAGTTGTGTTGGGAAACATCCGGAAAGTCCTCGCCAGTCCCATGGGTGGAATAAACACGGAGCCAAATCCTGCCATCTCTGCATCAACAATCCATATTTATTATTGTAATGTAGCTTTTGTATTGGGTACCGGTGCTGTACACTAGTCAAACAAACTGAACCACAGACATTCACATGCACATAAAAATAAACTGAAAAAGACAACAAAAAAGCACAAAAAGAGAGACACTGCTCAGCGTCTACAAACAGCAAATAATAAAATGAAATCTTGCCTCTTGATTACCCAACTTTTCTTTTTAATAAAAAGAACACATGATATTGAATTTCACATTATCACTTATTATTTAATTATTTTGAATTTCATCACCAAACAATAATGAAAAGACAAAAAAGTCTTTTTTAATGCAATGCACTGTCTGACATGATTAAGTAAAAAAGACAGCAAAAACTTTTTTGTTTTTAAACACTTTTAAATGATGTTTTTTAATGTAAACCTTCAACTTACAGTTCCCACACTAATTCTGCTGTTGATACCCAGTGAATTGTAAGCTGTGACTCCTCCAACCCTGGATTCTCTTGGATATCTCCAATCCCCCCGCAGCAATTTTGCCAGCTGGACTGTATCTATCTGGGAGGTCCGGCTACAAGCCCTTCTGCTCCAAGGGTTAGAGACAGACTGCTGTTATGTTAGTGTGATATAACACAAGAACCACACACATACACATACATGCGCTCCCTCGGCATCGCTGGGAGAGGTGTCCGAGTCAGCGTTCGTGCAGCCAGAATATGGCTCATTTCGTTGCTCTCAGGATAATTGACCTTTACTACAGCACATCAAATGCAGGTTGTTTATCTCAAGACAGGACCCTTTATTGTAATCTCTGCTAAAAATCTTCTCCTTTGAAGACTGAAAACAAGATGTTTGTGAGTGCGGGCCAATTTGTTCCCAGTACTCCTTACTGCTCTTTGTGAAGTTGAAAAAAAGGTCAGGTCATTGTGTCATGTGTTGTTTATTGAGAAGGGGTCACTCAAGGGGATTTAGCCATAAAATCACCCACCAGAAAACCTCTACAGGGATATTTATACCTATTTACATGAATCTTAATATCAGTGGAGGTTAGGTTAAAAGGTTAACTAACCTTTTAATACAATAATATTGTATTATTGTTTTTGCTCCATCTATAAACCCTAATTAATGGTTTTTGAAAAGAGCTGCATCAAACTAGCTACTCCTGCATCTCAGTATCACCTAAATTGCATATCATATTAATATCAATATAAACGACTGATGCATTTGAATACATACAGATCACCATTCTCCACACCTGTGCTATAATCCCATACTAGGACAAACCTAGTACACGTGATTATGAAAGTATTATCATGGTATTACGATCATTAAATTAACCACAATTTTATATCTGATACTTGGAGATGCTAGTAGTAATAACTGCTGTTAATGTAAGCAGGCTAACAGTGAGGCAATGAGAGTTGTGTTGTTTGGTTAGATTGGAGTGAGCTCTAATGACTTTAACTGATGTTGATGCTAATGCTGTTTGAACTGCCCTAATAAATGAGTGGAGGCCAGCGGGAGGTCCGACCCACTGTAACGGGTCACAGGCTATGGCAGCAGACGGCGCTGGGCGGCTCTGCCCCTGCCTGTACTGCCCCCACTGTCTGCCTAACTCTCTCTGTCCCCCTCCTCCCCTCTGTTTTTCATGTTGGTGTCCCAGAAGCGGTTGCCCCAAGTGCAAAAGAACCTAATCCATGATGGTCAAAAGTTCTTCACGGAAACAATTTCTGTGAGTTTTAAGAGATCACTCAACGGCCTCACTTCATGTCAACCTAAGGAATGTGGAGGCAAGAACCAATCAAACAACAGCTGGTATACAGACAGTCCTATGGGAGGTGCGAAAAGGAGAACAAATTAAAGTCACTGCCCACAGAACAGTGTTACATTTTTGTGAAACTGTTCACATTTTTACTTCTATTGCTAGGGCAGTCTTTCCAACTTCCAACAAATTCTCAGAATCTCTAACAGCCCAGGAGATGACAGACCCCTTCACAGCTTTCCAAATAGTAGGATTATTGATTCTCTTTCCACTTGTTTTTTAAAGCACTATAATCACTAACAGAGTATTATAAGCACCCCCTTGGACAACTGATTGTAACCTGAGTGTGTAAATGAAACATTCCCTCTGAACTAGGTCTTTGTCCACCAATACAACCGTAATTATTTTATTCCACATTTATAAAGACGTGACTGACTGATTTTAGGAGACGGTGACAAACTGCTCATAATTTCCACTCTCAACTCAAGCTACACTAATTGTGTTGGCTTTGCACTGGAAAAATAGTAGGAATTTCCTCTTGAAACTGCACCAAAGACAGACATCTTGTCAGGGTAATCGTTGTCCATTAATCAAATCTGGAGACGAAACGTTGTCAAATTAAATCAAACGTTTCCTGTTTTTATTCAGTATGATGTAGTGTGAGTTTCATATTTTCTTAATGGCCATGGTGGAAAATAAAATAAGGGAAAATGTAAAAAAAATATGGATGGATATTTTGAATCACATCTTGTTTTGGGAATCAGACAAACCTCTAGACAATGGTCTGTATATTTAGGCTCTGGGAAAAAATTTGGAGAACTCCTGCCTCTGTGTAGCAGTGAGATATCGGCTTGGATTCAGTCTATGTTTCACCCTTAGATTTCAAACAAAACTTAACACATGACAATTGAAATTAGTGAATAGCAAGATAGCAATACATATTATATCTGTTTCCTTCTTCCACTTGCTGGCCTGGACACCAGAATGTCCCTGCAAAAGTAGAAGGTTTAGAAGCCAGACTTCAGATTGCAATTGTACGGATCAGTTTTCTAAATTTTGAGTGAACTCCCTGAAGATTGGAATGCCTCGGACTGTGCTTGCAGATTCTTCTGTAATTCAGTGTCCCGACTCTGCTGTCAAGTGCAATGTAAATGCATCGGGATATTGGATTTGGGTTTTGCCCGCGACGTCTGCGTGCTATTACCAGCAAAACAGCTGAGTGTGTTGAGGACCTTGGGCGCAGTCCCATTATTGGTCTTGGCAGAGCTAGGAGCTGCTAGCATGTGTGATCACTCTTGTACAGCACCAAGTTTTGATCGTAGCCAACAATTTTGGAAAGACAGGTCCACATCTGTGTGTATATATGCATTCAGTTTTATTTATTTTCCTTATTGCATGAGACATCAAGACCTTTACCACAGTGGACCTAATGTGGGACTCTGTGCTGCACTGTAAGTGTTAACATGCTTGACGCCATCCTTTGCTTCTGCTCACCCATCCTAGAAGGGTTCTAAATCTTCCACAGACCCTTCTGTCTGTTTTGGGCCTAGATTCTTTGTCGTGCTGCCAGCAGGGAATCTTGCACTAATCAAAGCGCTTGTGAGAGGACCACTAGCTTTGCTGGGCAGGGGTGTAGTGCATGCACAGCTGCATCCAGAATCTTCAAAGCTGCACGGGCTATCCAAATACGCCACTGTCAGTTTGCTGTTTTGGGTTTCAGTACTAGTGCATGATACACAAAGTGAAGCACAATGAATCAAGAGTGGCAATTAATTAAGTAAGCAGCACAAAATGATACTTGATGATTGACTTGTGCGTTGATCAATAAACGTATTGTGACATTTACAGTTATCAAAGTCATAACATGCCTCAGAATTTTCGAGGCTTTTTCCTACAATTAATTCTGCTCTCCACCATGACTATGAGGGTAGTGTACTCTCTTCTGTCCATCATCCAGTTATAGATAAAAGTAGGGAAACAGCAGTTACAAGACAATGAGATTACTCATGACAATGAGTTCATTCTCTTTCCATAGTTGTGCAACAAACATTATTATGTTTATTTTAACAGTGCAACAAACATGAAAAAATTGACAATATGTTTCAATTTTATTAAGTATGAAATATGGATCAGGAAATTGAAATAATTACATCCCCTTCCACAATAAAGGATGTGCAGATGTTCTTGCGAAACAAAGATACTCATATTACTATAAAACATTTTTGGTTTCTATAGCAAACTGAACTGATACTTTCTGGTAAACTTTCTGGTAAAATTGCTAATCTCGTAGCTACGCTCTACCAGAGCGTGTAGAGACGTTTGAGAGAACAGAGACCTGTCCCCTCTGTACCAGAGCGTGTAGAGGAGACATTTGAGAGAGCAGAGACCTGTCCCCTCTCTACCAGAGCGTGTAGAGATGTTTGGGAGAGCAGAGACCTGTCCCCTCTCTACCAGAGTGTGTAGAGGAGACGTTTGAGAGAGCAGAGACCTGTCCCCTCTCTACCAGAGCTTGTAGAGACGTTTGAGAGAGCAGAGACCTGTCCCCTCTCTACCAGAGCGTGTACAGGAGACATTTGAGAGAGCAGAGACCTGTCCCCTCTGTACCAGAGCGTGTAGAGGAGACGTCTGAGAGAGCAGAGACCTGTCCCCTCTCTACGAGAGTGTGTAGAGAAGACGTCTGAGAGAGCAGAGACCTGTCCCCTCTCTACCAGAGCGTGTAGAGGAGACGTCTGAGAGAACAGAGACCTGCCCCCCTGTACCAGAGCGTGTAGAGATGTTTGAGAGAGCAGAGACCTGTCCCCTCTCTACCAGGGCGTGTAGAGGAGACGTCTGAGAGAACAGAGACCTGTCCCCTCTGTACCAGAGCGTGTAGAGATGTTTGAGAGAGCAGAGACCTGTCCCCTCTCTACCAGAGCGTGTAGAGGAGACGTTTGAGAGAGCAGAGACCTGTCCCCTCTCTACCAGAGCGTGTAGAGGAGACGTCTGAGAGAGCAGAGACCTGTCCCCTCTCTACCAGAGCGTGTAGAGGAGACGTCTGAGAGAACAGAGACCTGCCCCTCTGTACCAGAGCGTGTAGAGGAGACGTTTGAGAGAGCAGAGACCTGTCCCCTCTCTACCAGAGCGTGTAGAGGAGACGTCTGAGAGAGCAGAGACCTGTCCCCTCTCTACCAGAGCGTGTAGAGATGTTTGAGAGAGCTGAGACCTGCCCCCCTGTACCAGAGCGTGTAGAGATGTTTGAGAGAGCAGAGACCTGTCCCCTCTGTACCAGAGCGTGTAGAGGAGACGTTTGAGAGAGCAGAGACCTGTCCCCTCTCTACCAGAGCGTGTAGAGATGTTTGAGAGAGCAGAGACCTGTCCCCTCTGTACCAGAGCGTGTAGAGGAGACGTCTGAGAGAGCAGAGACCTGTCCCCTCTGTACCAGAGCGTGTAGAGGAGACGTTTGAGAGAGCAGAGACCTGTCCCCTCTGTACCAGAGCGTGTAGAGATGTTTGAGAGAGCAGAGACCTGTCCCCTCTGTACCAGAGCGTGTAGAGGAGACGTCTGAGAGAGCAGAGACCTGTCCCCTCTCTACCAGAGCGTGTAGAGGAGACGTTTGAGAGAGCAGAGACCTGTCCCCTCTCTACCAGAGCGTGTAGAGGAGACGTTTGAGAGAGCAGAGACCTGTCCCCCGCTCACCTCCTGTGTCTGTTCAGGACAGCACAGCTTCCTCAGGAAGTTTGGGGGCAGGAAAGGAATGTCGTCGGGATGGGGTGTCTGAACCTTGGCCAGACACCATTTTCGGGGGAATGAGGAGAGAAACAATGTGAGGTAAGCCTTTATTTTAGGAGCGGCACTCTGCGGTTGTTGTTGATGTACGTTTCTTAGCAGAGGGACCCAACAAACAATTGATGTTGGTGTGTTGCTGCAATCGTCTCTGATCCATTTGTGTGTTTGTTTTCGGAGTAATGTTAGGGTTTTGTGGACCGTGTTCCTGTGGTTTTTTGGAAGGGTGTGTTAGAGTGTATCCATGCAGCATATCAGTGGGTTTTAAGTCGGAGGGCCTTGTGGAAGTTTTGATGATCCTCGGTGGAAGAAAAAATGTGTGTCTGTATGTTTTGGGTGTGTTTATCTTAAAATGTCCTATAACATTTTTTTACAGAGTGCACTGTAATCACATTTTGTATCACTGGACCAAGGAAAATCTTTTAATCATAAGTTTTGTGTGTACACATGGTCCTGTTCTAGAACGAGAATGGGCTGAATGGATATAAAATCAGAAAACCATAAGTAGCTGCAAAAATAACAGTGTTTGTGTGTGTGAGTAAGAGACAGAATGACAGAGACCACACAACCCTGTGACAAAAACGCAGAAATATGGCACATGATTAGTGCCATTAGGCCTTGACTAAGATATGTCCTTCAACCAACAGGTACAGGAAAACTCTGCATTCTTTATTATTTCAGAAATAGTGAGGAAGTTTGGCGATGAATATTTTTTTTTTTTGTTTGCCGAATTACTGCCGATGAATGTTTTCAATCAATATTCATGTCTTGTGGCTGTGAGCAAATTGCTTCACAGCGTGACAGCCCAAATGATAATTTATGCTTGCTGTTCACTTCAGAAATGCAGCTATTCACAGCCTTTATCTGTATTGGGATAAAGCAGCTAAGTAATGGTATTAATGAGGGATTGAGGTCAGGAACACAAGCTTTACTGTGCCTGCTTGAGCAACGGCTGAAATGTGGAAAAAGTAAATCCCAAGACTAAATGCTACTTAAATGCTACTGCTAACGAAAAAAACCAAATAGATGCCAACATCACCGCTAAAAACTACAATCTGACTTTTCATCTCTGCATATTTCAATGCATGTGTACCAGCATACATGCTAACGCAGAATATAAATACTGGCACAAAGAGAACACAGAAATGTCAGGTATCTCAAAGTGGACTCTTCCATCCTGTACTATCCTTTCCCTTGTAGCATTTGCAAATGAAGAAAATGACTTATCCATTTGCATAAGCTATGTATGAACTAGAAATACAAAAAACAGTTTCTGAAATTATTCAAGCATATGTCTTGAGATTCTTTTAATTTGAAACATCACAGAGAAAATATTTGGTAACATCTGGTCTTTAAACTTTGAGAAGGCTTTGCACAAAGGGGGAAAAAAGGGAGAAAAAAAAATAATGAATGCATTTTGAGTCTCTAACCATACAGAGAGGCATTTTCGACCGGCGGGGCTTTGCCAGTGATCTATAAACCAGCGATTATCCGAGTAAGCACTCCGAAATAATTTCACTGAATGTCCTCAATAAGACCTCATTTACCCTGTGTATTCCCAGTTAAGCTAATATAATATACAAAACCTCATCTGCATCAGATGAGCTGGTGTAGCCTTCATGCTGTCAAAGGGAAGTGTGAATATAAACGTATGTTCCTGTTCTTGATGTTCTAATTGGCTGGCAAACATACAGCGACCTGAGAAACAGCGACACCAGTTGGTGAATGGCCCTGGCTGACTGCAGTAGCATTGACTTGCAAAATCTTGAAGGTTTTTTTAAAGGTGCTGGCTTGCCAGGTGGAACATGTGTTGCCGTGTTCTGGTTCCAAATGAGCTGGGTTTATGGAAATGAACAACCAATTCACACGAGTGTTTCAGATGTTACTCAAACTTAAGAAATCCAGTGTGGAAGAAGGAGAGAAGGGAAAAGGTCACGACAATGAAAATACAAAAATGGAGAAAGAAGATCAACAGAGAAGGAAAGATGAAAAGAAGAAGAAGATGAAAGAGAGACAGAATAATTAAGATGAAGAGAGGAATAAAATTCACTTAGTAATGAATCCTTGCACCAGACAGAAACCTCCAGGAAGGTCACACAGCAGGATACAGCCAAACCAATAATGAGCTAAATCCCCCATGTTATTCCTGTGCTAAAGCAAAGGCTGGAGAGTCTGGTAATGTCCAGGCTATAACACTGCTGCTATCGCTAACACGGAAGGTTCTCCTCCATTAGATGTTTCCACTCATGTGTTTCTGCCAAGCAAAGGGGGAAGAGAGCTGAGGAGATGGAGGGAGTCGCTAACACTCATCTGTTCAATCCTACTCTGGCAGAGGAGAGGTGAAGCTGGCTGCCACTCTTCCAAATGGTGGATGGAGAAGAGGGGGGAGGTAAATTAATAAACTGAGAAAGAAAACATCGGCTCAGTGACTCTATATTAAAAACAGAAGGCCATATGCCTATTTCCAAGATGATCGGAGCGGGGAGAACAAGCAGAAAACCCTATGGATCGAGCAGCCCAGTTTTCATTAGAGGCAGGATTGGACCGGCTGCCAGACGATGACATCGCCAGCCCATATGGGAGGTCACGGAAGCACCGGCAAACAGCGCTGCGCTCTTCTCCTCACAGTGCTTTCCCTGTACATCTGGGAGCTATGGAGCCCCTCGTTTCCACACACCTTAGTAAGCAAAGCGCAGAGACCACAGACTCTAGGTTGGATGCCAGGTTTAGGGCCTTTGGAAAACATAACCCCTGAAGCCAATAATGCTAATCTACTAAATAGAGAGGATTCCATCCCTGCTCACATAATGGCATTCCTGGCAGCAGGCTTGCATCGGTAATACAATAGTCAGCGCAGAGCACTCCAATGCAGCCAGCAGCAAAGCCACAAGTAGCCCAGTGTGCAATGGGAACAAAGAAACAGTTTACAGACTGTTTCCATGCTGTCACACTCGTGATATTCGCTATTTTGATGTGAGCCATATCGGCTGGGGTCCGAGCGGAAGCTCGGCGGAGCTGCACCTGTGCGAGAAAACGTTTGGGGGGGGCTGCCTGGAGGAAGCGCTTACCGAATGTAACAAACAGATCGAAACGCCTGGAGTCTGCCAGACAGTTTGATGAAACATCACAGGAAAAGCCTCAGTGCTGTTATCCTGGCCAGTGTAGGCTGCACCAAACACTGTCAACACTATACACTATCAATACTACAAACCATGTTTCTGAGAAAAATATTACACATATATTTTTAGGACAATTGCATTAGAATAAAGAATATAGTTATATAGTTTCAACCTATATTCGAGCATAAAAATCATGATCTGTGCTGTTAAATTTGGGTCTTTTATGTTCATCTGCCTCTATCAGTTTGGAGTTGATTGTATATACATGTCAATATTTTTCTACTTTAAACATCCCTTTTTCCCAATATATATATCGAGATGTGCTACAATAAGTACGAGGTGCATATGAGCTGAAGCTAAATGTAATTTCCGAGTTGTACTGTCATTGTGCCATGATAGAGCACAGTGGTTCATACATTGAGTAGTGCTTTCTCCTTCTGGCATCGAATCACAATGGAGATGGCTCTGATGCCCACAGAACATTGACTGTGACAGGAAAGTGAGGAATTTCAGGCCCCTCCACCACCGGACTGGGGGGGTCTCTCTCACTCGTAGCCGGCCCTATGCTGAACACGTGCTTTATGCCCCTGCAGGCCCCTGACACACACACACACCAAGAACAACACAAGGGCCGCCAGAGGTTCTCGCCTCACCGTCTCCCGAAGAGACACACGATCCCTCCCTCCTCTCCATACACTGTAAATTTTCACTGCAGACCATAAAACACAGGCATCTGATGGCAGCTCGCAAAGAGAAATAAACCTAAGCGTCGGTCCACTCAAGCAAACCCCCTAGAAAGAAACTATTGTCGGGTTTTTATCAATACATCAGTGCTATCCACAAACTGCTGGCCAAAGCTGTCTTAAACATTGGCAGAGCTTCTAACTGTATCCTGTCTCACTGTACAATACTACACTCATAGTGGTACCCTATATAATGACAAAACAGCTCCTCATTAGCAGATCCTTTATCATAACCAATATCCCATGCACACATACTGTACCACTACAAGCACCATGTATGTCTATGCAGCTATTAAGCACCCCAGCCTTTTCTTCTGTACTTTTTATTCTAGGAAGAGGTTTCAGTTCAATGGAAAGAATGTGCTTATAAAATTCAACCATCTTGTGCAAAATATTAATGGGAGGTTTACATATTTTATACCATGAAAGTATATTTGATCAATGTGCCTGAGAACGATGTAACATAAAAAGGGCATATGTGCGGCTGAAGTATGAGCAAGCATTTAATCTTAGGTTACGATCTATTCAATAAAATATGTGCGGTTAAAGGGAACCATTATCCTTTCATTCACATGCCACTCCATGCTATTCAACACATCCTGCATACACCAAACCATCCTGCTTTCACCGATACGTTTAATGGGCATTACGTTTATTTAATCCTGCCCACAAGAGAAACACAGGAATTTATTCTCCAAATTGACCCTGCATAGCTATGCCTCTACTTCGCTAATTAAAAGCATACTGTGGTTGTTTTAATCAGTTGATAATTTGACATGAAAGTGCAGCTACCCTGGCAGGCTTGTGCCGTGTCTTTTTGGTTTGCCTGACTTTAATGTCGCAGGGATTTCCTTTTAGCTACTGCCCCTCTGCATGTTATGTGAAAGTGTGCCTTGTGCTAATATATTGTGTTGTGTGAAAGTGTACCTTGTGCTAATATATTGTGTTGTGTGAAAGTGTACCTTGTGCTAATATATTGTGTTGTGTGAAAGTGTACCTTGTGCTAATATATTGTGTTGTGTGAAAGTGTACCTTGTGCTAATATATTGTGTTATGTGAAAGTGTACCTTGTGCTAATATATTGTGTTATGTGAAAGTGTACCTTGTGCTAATATATTTGGTTATGTGAAAGTGTGCCTTGTGCTAATATATTGTGTTGTGTGAAAGTGTACCTTGTGCTAATATATTGTGTTGTGTGAAAGTGTACCTTGTGCTAATATATTGTGTTGTGTGAAAGTGTACCTTGTGCTAATATATTGCTGCCGAGCTATGTGGACTGGACTGGCTAACCATTCATTTATAAAGGCTCTGCTTTGAAGAAGGAGTTGAAGGGAAGTGAAAAAACCTCACAGGACACACTGAGCTATTTGCTCTGCAGCTGGTTATACTAACATCTGAGAAGCTCAATATAACAGTCTGCAAAGTATGAGCTCCTTCAGTTTGAGCATAAAAGTACAAATCCTGTTTATCTCTCACTCTTGTTTCTCCTCTACCATCTACATCATTTTTAACAGAAAAATAACAGAGGCAAAATAGCATTGCAAATTAACCTAGTCCACATCATCAGTTGATTTAATTTTGCAATTAGTAGTAGCAATTCTCTAAAAGTGCAATTCACCATTGCATTACATAGGAATCTGACATGAACATGAAGATGACAACTGACACACAAGGCAGAACTGCTGCTAATAAAGTTGAAAGTTATAAAACAAACGGGACTGATGGCATTAACAGAAAGGCACATGGAGGTCTCTGCCCACCTGTCCCTGCACCAAATGTGCTTCACAAACTGAAGCCGCAACGGCTGGGGCGAGGAGCAGCTCCAGTGACCCGACCAAGAGGGAAAAATAAGGGGAAACACGTCACTTCATCAGACTAAATATGGGGGGAAGGGGGCTAAATGACAGTTTTTGTGGGACGGGATCTAAAGAGATCACTGTATGGTCCATGTCCTATATCACATTTGAACAAAGCTCAAATAAGTGATCTATCAAACTCTTGCATGACTACTGAGCCTCCATTCCCCATTTGGAACCTATTCAGATATTCATGAACATGGTCCTCAAAGAGTGTTCTCAATAAAGTATTAAGAAAATAACGTAAGCTACAAAGATAAAAGAAACCAGTAGTTAATGTCTGTGGACTACTCTGAGTTTAACAGGGGTTAACGCTTGCTCTTCGTCCGCCAACTCTTCAGATTGGCATGGTCAACTTGTCCTTGTTATTTTCATGTCAATTGTGAATTTACTGTGTTTTTAGTCTAAAAGATGGCCATGACTTCCAAACACAACAGAGACGTGGGACAAAGACGCATTGAAGACAGCTAAACGGATTCAACACAGCCACAGTACTGCGCTACCAGGGAAGATTTAAATCCAGTAAAGAGGAATTCAATATGCCATGTGTGATCCATGAGTGATTCATTTCCCGTAATTCCGCAATGTGACTTCTCAGCAGGACCTCGACCAAAGCGTGATGTCATCGTGCCTGATGGAATCACCGCAGTCCAGGTGTCCCGAAACCTCAGCCCCGCTTTCATGCAAGCTCTGAAGTGCTCCCATCAAACGAGGTCTTTTACTCCCCAACACTTTCATATGAGCTCCAGTTAAAATATTGAGCTCTTTAGATGTGGGCTTGGTTGGCTCAAACATTAACCGTCCTCTGATCTGTGACCAGTGCAGTCCATGGCATGGGAGCCTGCATGCTGGAGCGAATGCAACCAAAATATTGCTCATGTGGACCTCTCTGCAAAGGAGGGGGGGTGCAAATTATGTGTTGGCACATCGAGGTGTCATCCTGTTTATTCCCTGTCCAAAGTGATGGGACAGAGAGTGATGTGGTTGAGGGAAGGGAGCAGGTGTTGACTTCCACCAGCCTGACGATACCTGTCCTCCAGCGTACAGTCTGAAGGCCATAGCTACAATAATGTACAAAACACATAAGCAAACACATAAATCAGGATTTTTACATGATTAACGATCCAATGCTGGTGAAATTGCTCCTATAAATATTACATTTCAGGTTTTCCATACTGGCCGCTCCTCGGAAAGAATAACAGTGTGGTCTGGTTTCAGAGTCTCTTCCAGACCACTGCCCAGACTGCACATTTCCATCAATATATTGAGATTCTCCAGCTCTTAATTCGTGAGTCTCAAGTCGTTGCTGTAATCCAGCAGGTTTTTTTTTATTACTGATTGATACTCACTTTGATGCATGGTTATATTTCATTCTGGTCACCCACAAGATGATGTGCAGTTGTTTATTTCATTTCAAGAATGCTACGTCATGAAAATGAGAATCTTCTAAGATTTATCTGACTGCGACCTGGCAATATTTTTTACATTTAAAATGTGAATATTCATACTCACATACACTACCTGAGTGCTAGACAAGTATACAAGAAATGGGAATTATTTTATTACCTTGATTAATCGCTTGGATTAAATTTGGCATTAGCAGGTGGGTTAGTGCTCTAATTTGGACAAAGCAGAAGGCCTGGTTGGGCATACATCCTGTTACATTACTTTTAGGGTGAATTTCAGAGGCTCCGATTAGCTGTAATCCAGGATTAAATCACACATTTGGACAGGGTGATTGGCTACATATGTGACTCAGTCCTAAATCACGGCTCACACTGGGGCTGTGAAATGCCCCCAAATCACTGTTAATCCCTAAGGGACGACACATTGAGCTTGGAGAGCAAAGAATTTCCAACTGCTTCAGAGCTTTTCCCAAGTCCACTTTGAAATCATAAACTTGAAATCATTATAAGTGCCCATTCCGACCGCAATGAAATTACATGTCCATAGCACCAGTTCTGAATTAGCACAGGACTGTACATGGCATTCATATTTTACTGTGGGTTAGCGGCACGGTGTACAGTAAGATGGCAGCTTGCCCTCGCTGCAAAACATTGGCACATGACCACATGCTCCAAGGATTTCAAACCCGACGGAACAGTGGCTTTACTTATCTGACCATCAGGAAATGTTCTGATTTTATGGCAGACACAAAAAAATATGTTTGGCTCTATAAGCATCAGATTTGTGTTGCATAATATGACTTTTTCATTTTCCGGCCCAGTGGATTTGTAATTAGTTCCTGACAGGAAGGAAAGCTGTCAGGATTACAAATTTAGCATCATTCCACACCAGTAAATAGAAGAGTCCAAATTATACTAAGAGCAATTCAAGTGAGACAATCTATTTCTTCATCTCACCTGGTGTGTCACTATTTTAAGTGGGGCTATAAAACAGAAATGAATTGTGTTAATTACATGATAGATTCTATTAATCATAATTTGAGATAATTTACCCCTATTCTCAATGTAATTATGTTAAAATAAATGTAGGCACTAATAAAAAATGAACGGAAAACAGGTGTTTTTACTCCATGAGCCATTTTTAAAAATGATTTTATTCTATGATCCACCCAATGGCAGGAGATTTTTAAATGAAATTTACCACTCAGAGGCCCAGAGGCAGCACTATTTCTCCCTGTCCATTACTCACAGACGGCATAAGCAAAAAAAGTGTGCTGTGCTTGTGGAATAACGGGATACCTGGATCAAAGGGGACATGCAATAATTTGGGTTAATTTTTTAAAATAAAACAGCCAATTTTAAGACAAACTACTTGGTGTGAAGACTATACCCAGTGCATCATACTAATTTATAATTAACAATAATGTGAATTCATAATAATTCATTCACAGGAAACACACAGCATTCTACGGCAAAAACATAACCTTGAGAAGGAGTGGAGGGGGAGTTTTTAGCCCAGCTCTTATAATTCACATAAAGTACATACATTTAAATCCTGGAAAAGACACTGCTTTAGTCTCAACTGAAGTGCTTAACACTGCAGCATGAATGAGCAGGTCAGGTATGGGATGCTGTAAGGTTTACAGGGGAACCCTGTGGGAAAGGGGGGTTCACTCCTAGTTCACTGCGCTTCCCTTACACTGTGAGCTCAGGTGGAGGATGATGAAGGACACAGCAGCATAAGCAGCGCTGACGGGTATGAAGGCTGTCTTCGTCCTACAGCTGCTCTCCCTTACTGCGATGTGAGGGAGTGCTCGAGTGTGCTCTCACCCACCTTCCCTGTGCCCCCCCCCCCCCCAACTCCCAAACTCCTTTTCCCTGCCAAAGTTCATCCCGACATCACTCAAACCACTTCAGCTGGACAGGCAGGACCCAATGCACCGTCTGTCTTGTATTTTTAGAACAAATAGCAGACGTGTAGAAGATGCCCTACGCTGCACCGCTCATTCGCAGAAAGGCAGACCAGCTTGCTGTCATGGTTATGATTTTCCTCAAGGAAACACTGGAAACATTTAGTTGTTTTATTATTTTTTTTCTGCTTCTCGGTCTCTGCAGAATTTATCTACGCTGCACACTCATGATTCCTGGCTGAAGAAGTGAGTGAATTGGGGGAAGGACAGGGTGATGGAGGAGCAGCAGAGGGTAACAGCTGGGGGTGACCCCGCTGGGGTCTGAGCCAAGAGCAGTCCTTCCAATACTGCTTTCACACAGAGTGATTGCAGTTTCCTGACAAAGGAAGTTCTATACAATATATATCACTCAGACACACAGGAGAACCACCCGTTGAGACAAATCCATATTACGTTACTCACCC
Organism: Albula glossodonta; assembly: GCA_019788955.1. Classification (NCBI taxonomy): domain Eukaryota; kingdom Metazoa; phylum Chordata; class Actinopteri; order Albuliformes; family Albulidae; genus Albula; species Albula glossodonta. Next base: position 3,761 of record JAFBMS010003101.1, on the reverse strand, counting down.
CTCATTTTTCCCCCATGTGTAAAGAGAGTGTTGGTGTTCATATATGTGTGCATCTGTTTATTTTCTTCTCTCACAAACTAAACTGCAGGGGAATCATCTCCCTGCCAAGCTCAAAACACAGGCAAGTCTCAAACCTGTGCAAATCAAAAACAGGCAAATCTCAAACTGGAAATGAAATTTTACTCCTTGCTTCTGACAGAGCAGAGAAGGAAACATCTTATATACAGTTACACAAGTTTTGTTTTTGTTCACAACAGGTGTGGTAAACAACCTGTTGATAATATCTGTTGTATAAGATATGCATCGTTGACAGTAAGTGAAGTTTAATCATTGTTTTGAACAGCTACATTGTTGTACGACCATTGCGTCTCCTCCTGTACTAAGTCCACTCTGGCTCCTGCCAGCTGCGACCCCTTCTGCTGCACAGAAGCTCAGCTCATAAGTCTTTGGAGAGAAAGTATCCATCCATGCTGTTCTTTAAAATGAATTTCTGCCTGACACGTGTAACATCATGGCCAACTGGGAACCGCACTCCACCTGGAGTTTTTTGCACAAAAGTCAAACATCTCATTGGGAGTTTGTAGCACAGTCACCTGCAAGAAATTTCCTTCGAAAAACAATAGGGCTTCCTCCTTCAAACAAACCACTCCTCCCGTGGAGCAGCTTTCAACACAGTTGGCAAGGGGCAGAACAAATGTGTGTGGGGGTGGGGTGGGGGGCTAGACTGAGTCCACTGGCACCACATGGAGCCAGGGTGGGGGGAGGGGGGTTTAAAAAGGCTCTCAAAACACAGCCCTAATGCATTAGCGCAAAGTCTATCAGACATCTGTGTTATTGTTCAATTAAGTGAGGCTCCTGCAGTCACGAGAAAAGTAATCTGTGTTACATTACAAAGAGAAATAAATAAAACTGCCATGTTTATGCTAGAAAAAATAAATGTTCATTGGGTTCACCTGATAAAAGATCCATTTGGATCATCTAATCTGACATGCCAAAAACACGTTGCATTTCCACACTTCAATTCTGTACCTGGAAATATTTTAAAAATATATTCAAAATTAAGGGACAGGTGCAGATGTAGACTGTTTGTGTTTGTAAGTCTTATGTGAGATGCAGAGTATGAGATGTGTTTACACACAATTAAGAATTTTACCTCTGGTCATTCGGGGGGGGGGGACTCTTTACACTGTTGCCAAAGTTAGGCTGACCTTTTAACATACTCAGGTCAGAAATGTTTACAAAAATGTGTCTGACAAACCACTAACCACAAGCTAAAGTTTCAGTAGGAAAATCCTGACATAGACACTCACTCAAAGGAATGCCAAAAGAAGTACCATCAAAAAATAAATAGGGATATTTGAGTGTCTTACATCCTACCCTCACTAGAAGTAAAATGGGACATGGTGCTGTGGAAATTTTGTACAACTCAAAAAAATCACAACATGGTCAAATATCTAATGCCAATGAATGCCTGTATGTGCCTATCCAAAACATTTTGACCACTGTGGTCTTTCTAAGACAGCTGCAGCATTGTGAAGTGGAGATCACATCTGTGAGTGTGGTTTTCAGGCCATGATTATAAATACAAATAGATTTTTTTCTAAATCTTTCTAAGCTGATTTGATTTATTTAAGTAGGTGGGAGCCATACAGTACAGTACACATGATAACAATATGCCTGGTTCCCTGTGTTTTTAAATCGTGCATGTTGACTGACCCTTATTTTCCGACATCATGACTTCAAGGCCTGTGCATGGTGAAACCGAGGTTGTTAAAAAAGAATTCATGAGGGTTAGCCAGGCCGACTATACCTGTGGTCAACTGAACCATTCAATGTCCAGACTCACTACAAGCCAGCATGTGTAGGACTGATGGAAATTTCATATACATTTTTTATTAAAACCAAGAACCTATTTCTTTTTCCTGTTACCTCTCCTTCTTTCTCATGCAGTTTCTTATAAAAGAGGAATAAATAGCAGTAATTTTTCCACTTGCTCAGTATTGCCGATGTTTCACATTTACTTCTGGCACAGCACTGGACATGCACGTTATTTCCACAATTGCCTGCTTCTAATGAAACTTCCTGATCCGACCTAGTGTGAGAGGCTGGTGGGTGACAGATTGTACCAAAACACACTGCACCATTTCCTGAATTCAAACATTCACAACCCGAGTAATTTATGGATAATAAGGAGAACAAAACCCCTTATTATCCATAATTTTTTTTTCACATACACATGCCATACATACATGTGTTATAATATACCATCTAGTTCTAAAAATGTAGCTTTACTTTGCATGTTCAGCTTATATAATTGCGTGCTAGCTGACCGTCCCAATCTGCGGCTCATTGAAATTACTCATTGAGGTATTACTCATACGCCCTATGGTCTCACAATGAAGAGCCTTTATAATATTACACTAGTAACACAGTGTCACATGTTAACTAGGGATGCACCGATGTTTCAGCCATACATCAGTATTGGCCAATGTTCTGTTGTTGACTTGTTGACTGCCATCGGCCTATTGGCAAATAAGCTGACATTCACCGATGGCAGTGGCCGAAGTTTATCTGTTTGTCGCATCAGTTTAGCGCTGGCCAAATTTGAAAGGAAGTTATATTATAGTTTGTTTCATAAATTTGTATAACTGAATTTGCTCATTCAAAGATAGCGTGATGAAGGGCTAAAAGATTTTAAAACAGTTCCATTATTTGCAATTAAAATTTCTTTGTTTCCCTGGCACAAAAGGGGCAGAAACAAAAACAAAATAAACAAACAAATAAAATAAAAAACCATCAGTACTGGCACTGGCTATCAGCAAAAACCGTTATTTTAAACATCGGTGCATCCCTAAAGCTAACTGTCATAAGTTGATGTGATACGCATGACAGTTAGCATATGATGTTGTGTCACTTGTGTAATAATGTTATGTTGTCATAATGCTGATTGTTTAGTGTACTACGACACCTTATGATTGATATTATAAACTGGTTATACTCTTTCTGTCAGTATGCTGGCATCTTAGTCGGCATTTTGTTTCATTTTTTTGGTTTTGTATTACTTCCTTGTTTCCCCTGTCTCTGTACCATGTGCTTTTGTTTTCATTCCTCTCCTGTGGTTGTTCCACTCTCTTGATTGTTTCATTGTTTGATTGTTAATTTCCTGATTGTCTGCTCTGTTTCACCTGCCAGTTTTCACACCTGTTCCCTGTTTTACCCTCGTTAACTTTGTATTTAATCCCCTTGTGTTGCTGTGTCTGTTGCCATTTCGTCTCAGTGATTTTTCCCTGTACCTGCCTGTTTTGCCTACCTGTGCATTACCCCATCTGTTTCTTCAACCTCTCTTTTGGATTGTTATTTTGTCTGACTGCTGTGTTTTCCTGGTTCTGACTTTTTGTCTGTTTACTCCCATTATTGTCTTTTGGATTGAGACTCTGTCCTTTTGCAGTGCCTTCCTAGTTTTGACTATTGCCTGTACCTGACCTTGATTTCAGATTTTGGACTGTGGTTTGGCTTTAAATAAACTGTTGTTTATTTTACTTCATTCTGCATCTGAGTTCCTGTCAGAGTCCTGATAATATGAACTGGCCAAGATGAACTCAGCAGACGGAAGCCTAGAACTGTTTGGACCGGCAAGGGGCACTCCTCGGAAGACACCAGAGCCAGCTGGAGTCTGTAAACAAGACTTTGGAGTCTTTTGCTGTAAGCAAGAATAACCTCCCAGCTCAACTCCAGCAGCTCCAGCTTGTGCAAGAGCCAAC
>JAFBMS010000311.1:221631-253126 GCA_019788955.1 Albula glossodonta | reverse complement strand
CACAAACACACACACGCACACACACAGCAATGTCACGCTAATGCTTTCACACACTCACTCACACACACACACACACACAGCAACGTCACGCTAATGCTCTCACACACTCACACACACACACACACACACACACACAGCAACGTCACGCTAACGCTCTCACACACTCAACACACACACACAGCAATGTCACGCTAATGCTCTCACACACTCACCAACACACACATGCGCACGTGCGCGCACACACACACACACCACCTATGCACGCACACACGCTCACTCACACACACACACATGCACACATACACACACTCGTACACACTCACACACACACACACGCACACATACACGTGCACACACATACACACACACACACACACACACACACATTCACACACACACTACTCACATGGGGTTAGAAGGGTCTGCATGGTGTCCAGGTGGTCTCACCACTGCAAAGCCGTTCTGCAGGAGAGAGAGAGGCTTCCTGAGTCAGTCAGCACAGGTGTGGAAGGTGAGATAACACACCTGCATGTAAGAGTTAAGCCGAAAGGCATGCTGAGGAGGGATGTGTTTGAGGGGTGTGTACCTTCAGCTCCCCCTTGGCAACCCGGAAGGCCAACTCCGTCACACTTCCTGCTGCCATGCGCGAGGCAGTGGAGGTGTGCATCTCATTCCAGATGGTGTCGTTATCCACCTGTGGACACAAACGCAAACCCGGCCAATCAGCAACCAGCATCTAACACACACTAAGAAACAGACAGTTAAAACAGCCTCTGGTCTCATGTCCTCTGATCTGAGACTCGCTATAATGCACGCTCGCTATGTGTGATGTCATCAGCGAGGGCCAGGGGATGTCATCGCCCTCGCTCTGAGAGAACACACCCTAAAGCCAGAGGTCCTTGGAGGGGGACAGCATGTGACAGCGGCGGCCGCTGCGAACGCGGCCCATGTGTTCCCCTAATTTAATACACCCATCAGGGACAAACAGGTCTTTGTCAGGGACGGACAGCTGGTCTGGGGGGGAGGGGGAATACCAGAATTAACAGCCCTGAGAAGTTTTCTGATCCATAACTAATAGAGCAATGCGTCACTTTCAATATTTTTCAGTGAATTTTGGAAAAGAATTAAAATATAAAAACAATACAACTGCAACCAGCTCAGTCCCCTCTTTTCTCTCGGCAGTCTGCCCTCTTTCAGTATTTTATTAGGTTTTCAGAGGGTGGAGGGAGGGATGGAGGGAGGGAGGGGTGTGAGGGGTATGTAGCAGTGGCTGTGTGTCCATTGTGTTGGCATCCAGCATGTGTTTGGGTCCAGTGTGTTATCTTCCAGAGTGTGTGGGTCCAATGTGTTAACATTCAGTCAGTAAAAGTGCTAAGTGCTAAACTAACTCTCTGCTTGTCCAAGGTAATAGAACACTGCACTGCCAGCAATGGTGTTCTGCCAACACTGAGCTCCAGAAACAGAGGCTATGGTAGCAAAACCTGGACTTTAAGAGGGAAAACACACAGGAACAGGGGCTACAGTAGCTAAACCTGGACTTTAAGAGGGAAACACACAGAAACAGGGGCTACGGTAGCTAAACCTGGACTTTAAGAGGGAAACACACAGAAACAGAGGCTACAGTAGCTAAACCTGGACTTTAAGAGGGAAAACACACAGGAACAGGGGCTACGGTAGCTAAACCTGGACTTTAAGAGGGAAAACACACAGGAACAGGGAGGAAACTGTTTGAGGTTTGATGGCGGTGGACGGGTCTTGATGCCATGCTGTCGTTAGCTTCATCCCTTCCTTTCCTCCACATCTCTCACTCTCTCTTTGTGAAAATCTCACATTTCTGGTGGTTTGGCGCAGTGGTGCAGTGAAATCACTGGAATCTCTTTCATCCTTGTCGTCGCCATGCTGTTCCAATCAGCCGGGCCCTCCAGAGGAGCCCAGCGCCGGAAACCCGTGGCGACCGGCCGCTATCCGCCCCGACCAGTCCCACTCCACTCCCCCATCTCCCCCCTTCTCTCTCTCTCCATCTTTCCTCTGTGTTCATCCCTCTTTCCCCCTGCTTCGCCCAGTTGCAATCGATCCCCATTAGACTCAGGCAGGATCCTGCAGCTCTCCCAGATTCCTGTCTTTGCTCTTTCTCCTTCATCCAGCATCAGAACCCAACCCCCACAAAAACCAACAGCTACTACAGTCTTCAATGTGCGCTGAGCCTGAGACGGGCAGGACACAAAGGCTAAATCTCACTCTGTATTTACCTCCTGAATGTGCGCTGAGCCTGAGACGGGCAGGACACAAAGGCTAAATCTCACTCTGTATTGACCTCCTGAATGTGCGCTGAGCCTGAGACGGGCAGGACACAAAGGCTAAATCTCACTCACAATTCTGTATTTACCTCCTGAATGTGCGCTGAGCCTGAGACAGGCAGGACACAAAGGCTAAATCTCACTCTGTATTTACCTCCTGAATGTGCACTGAGCCTGAGACGGGCAGGACACAAAGGCTAAATCTCACTCTGTATTTACCTCCTGAATGTGCGCTGAGCCTGAGACGGGCAGGACACAAAGGCTAAATCTCACTCTGTATTTACCTCCTGAATGTGCACTGAGCCTGAGACGGGCAGGACACAAAGGCTAAATCTCACTCTGTATTTACCTCCTGAATGTGCACTGAGCCTGAGACGGGCAGGACACAAAGGCTAAATCTCACTCTGTATTTACCTCCTGAATGTGCACTGAGCCTGAGACGGGCAGGACACAAAGGCTAAATCTCACTCTGTATTTACCTACTGAATGTGCACTGAGCCTGAGACGGGCAGGACACAAAGGCTAAATCTCACTCTGTATTTACCTCCTGAATGTGCGCTGAGCCTGAGACAGGCAGGACACAAAGGCTAAATCTGTCACAGAGCATTTGGCTACAGTCATGGAGCATCTTTGTTTGCGTGATCTCCTGAACGAGGGCGGAGACTGCTGACTGCGCAGATACACTGCTCAGGATATCTTTACCTAAGCTCTGTAAAGCAGGAGAGACTCCAAGACAACTTTCCCACAAATTAAAGCAATCTCTTCATCTTTAAATTGTGAGAGAAATACCACCGCAAAGCACAGAGGTTTGTAGGATAAAACGTAGAGACACAGTTGTACATTGTAAGATATAGCGTTTGTCTGTTTGTGTGTGTGTGTGCGCGTGTGAGAGTGTGTGTGTGCATTTGTATGTGTGTGTGTGCATGAGTGAATGTGTGTGTGCATGTTTGTGTGTGTGTAGGCATGAGTGAGTGTGTGTGTGTGCGTGTGTGCGCGCGTGTGGGCATGAGTGAGTGTGTGTGTGTGTATGTGTGCGTATGTGTGTGTGTGTGTGTGTGAGTGTGTGTGTGTAGGGGTGTGGGTGTGTGTGTGTGTGGGGGGGTGTGTGTGTGTGTGTGTGTGAGTGTGAGTGTGTGTGTGCGAGTGTGTGTGTGAGTTGTGTGCGTGTGCGTGTGTGTGTGTGTGTGTGCTTGTGTGTGTGTGTGAGTGTGTGTGTGTGTGTGTGTGTGTGTGTGTGTGTGTGTGTGTGTGTGTGTGTGTGTGTGTGTGTGTGTGTGTGTGTGTGAGTGTGTGTGTGTGTGTGTGTTTGTGTGTGTGTGCATGAGTGAGTGTGTGTATGTGTGTGTGTGTGCGTGCGCACATTTCCTCACTCACCCCGACACCCCCACATGGCAGCATCACAAACATCCTCTGGGACAGGATTCCTGCAGACACAGAGAGGGACAGAAACATTCAGGGATCAGAGAATATCGCTGTCTCTCTTACTGAGCAAACAGCTTATTAGTGAAAAATGAGTATGTGTGTGAGTGCGTTTGTGTGTGTGAGTGCGTTTGTGTGTGTGTGTATGTGTGTAAGTGCGTTTGTGTGTGTGTGTGTGTGTGAGAGACTGTGCTTGGTTCTTGCGATGGTGTGGCTGTACCGGCGAGCTTGCGGTTGTCCAGTTTGAGGCGATTGAGTGGGTTGGTGCCGTACAGAAGGACGTGGCGCTCTGAATGGACTGACTGCAGCTCCTCCAGTGTGGCCTTTCTGCCGCGGATAGTCTGCAGAGGATGGGACCGCCACTGTCACATCTCACTCACATAATATTCATATCATTTTCATAATTAAGCTGTGGCTTTATTTTATAGCTGGTACCGTGCATACTGACCTGTACTGATTTGATTGACACTTAAACCTTTAATTTCCTTCACCAGGTAATCATGTTACACGCTACACACCTATGACTATCTGTCTGACTGTCTCACCCAGTGAAGGGTCAAAGGTTTTTCTGCTGTACCTCACACTGTGAGAGGTTAAAGGTCATACAGTATGAGGGTTAAAGGTCAGGCTGAGGAAGTGTACCTCACACTGTGAGAGGTTAAAGGTCATACAGTATGAGGGTTAAAGGTCAGGCTGAGGAAGTGTACGTCACACTGTGAGAGGTTAAAGGTCATACAGTATGAGGGTTAAAGGTCAGGCTGAGAAAGCGTACCTCACACTGGCTCCGGAGGCCTCTCTCCTGCAGGCGGGACCAGATGCTCTGGATTCTCCCAGCATGCTCTGGGTGGCTGCTGTTGTCTCCGCAGGTGCACTGGTGCTTCAGCATCTGGGAGTCATAAACCAGCCCTGTGCAGGAGAGACAGCCAGGTAACACACCTGTGCTTACACACTCAGCCATATAACACACCTGTGCTCATACACTCAGCCACGTAACACACCTGTGCTCACACACTCAGCCAGGTAACACACCTGTTCTTACACACTCAGCCAGGTAACACACCTGTGCTCACACACTCAGCCAGGTAACACACCTGTTCTTACACACGCAGCCAGGTAATACACCTGTGCTCACACACTCAGCCAGGTAACACACCTGTGCTCATACACGCAGCCACGTAACACACCTGTGCTTACACACTCAGCCACGTAACACACCTGTGCTCATACACTCAGCCACGTAACACACCTGTGCTCACACACTCAGCCAGGTAACACACCTGTGCTCACACACTCTGTGCTCATAATAACTCTGTGCTCTGCTATGAGTACTCATTTCATATTAACATGCATATGGAATTATTTAGTAATACCAGGGTTTAATTAACAAACATACCAAGGTGTAAACATACTGGCCCAGGGGTTTGGTTTGTGGGCGTTCTTACCTGTGGTGTAGCGGGGCTTGCTGGGGGTCTCGGCCGTGGGCAGGGGGAGGGGTTTGTCAGGCAGCGTTAGGGAGGTGGACGCCGGTGAAGACTGAGTTCGAGAGAGAGGCCGGTGGGTGGGGCCGAGCACCATGGGAACCGCCAAAGTCTCCATCTGTGCAGTCTGCCTGCGCAGCTGCTGCAGCTGCTTCTGTTTCTCCCACAGCAAAGACTGCGCAGAGATGGAAAGAGAGGAAGGAGACGAGTTAGGGCAAAAGGAGACATGCTTGACCTCTGACACTTCATACTAAAGGTCATGACCCCCCAGTGTCACCTCACATCATCTGAATGTGGTGCTACATGTGATGCTGTGAATCTGGCTAATCCTTAGCTACATTTGCTAAGGCTTACTCATACATTTGTGTGGGTTTATGCACACACTCACGCCTCTTAGCATGCAGGGATGTGTTATCACTTCCTCTGTAAATGTGATTTCATGACTCCACCTAGTGGTCATGTAGAGGAACTGTAGAGATCTTCAGCAGAGCATGGACAGAAAATCTTGTAAATCGACGTGCTTTCAGCAGTTAATGTGAGTACATCAAATAAATAAATCTATCAAAGAAAATATGCCACACTATTCATGCTACATTATTCATTCGCTCTCACATAATCTTCCCTGTCCTTCCTTTATCTTCCTCATGTGTTTGGCATGTGCAGTGTCTGTGTTTGTATCAGCATTTGTGTTATAAACATTTTCTCCTGATCCCTCTTCACCTGAGTTTAGAGCAGAAGGCGCAGTCTAAAGTGAGAGGGGACAGTGTTTGGCTTGTCGTAGCAGAACACTTGACTCTGTGAATGGATTCAGCCTGCCATGCCCAGTCCTTCAAGACTGCGAAATCCCAGGTTTAAGGGCATAGACTTGTGTGATTGTTTGGTTTGAGCTTCAGCACAGGGCTGAGCGCTATTATGAAGTGACGGCTGTGTTTGTATCAGTCATTGGTAATACTGGTCCAATATTCAGCTTTTTTGGCAATGTGTGTTTGAGTTACTGCTTTCCTACTGAATACAGAACATTTTAAGAAGCCTGACACATGATAGTCATTTAAATAAACATTATCTGGAAATAGTGTACTCACTAAAAAAAATAGAGCTGTAATTGGGTGTACTTAGTTGAGTGTGATGTAAAGGGGTGTACCTGGTTGAGTGTGATGTAACGGGGTGTACCTGGTTGAGTGTGATGTAACAGAGTGTACCTGGTTGAGTGTGATGTAACGGGGTGTACCTGGTTGAGTGTGATGTAACGGGGTGTACCTGGTTGAGTGTGATGTAACAGAGCGTACCTGGTTGAGTGTGATGTAACGGGGTGTACCTGGTTGAGTGTGATGTAACAGAGCGTACCTGGTTGAGTGTGATGTAACGGCGTGTACCTGGTTGAGTGTGATGTAACAGAGCGTACCTGGTTGAGTGTGATGTAACAGAGCGTACCTGGTTGAGTGTGATGTAACGGGGTGTACCTGGTTGAGTGTGATGTAACGGGGTGTACCTGGTTTAGTGTGATGTAAAGGGGCGTACCTGGTTGAGTATAAGCGTTTGCTGCAGGTTCATCTGCTCTCCGGGCCCCTCCCCTACAGAGCCAGGTTCTGCCTCCGGAAGTGACTCCGCCTCCCGCAGTGACTCCACCCTGGCCCTGCCCTGATGGGCGTCACTAGGGGATGGCCCCGCCTCCTCAGAGTCCATGTCCTCAGAGGGGATCTGCTTCAGCCTGGGTTTCTCGCTGGGCTTAGACATCAGCTACAGGAGACACGCACAATGCCCAGGTGAGTGTGCTGTAGCCCTACCCTGCCCAGGTGAGTGTGCTATAGCCCTACCTTGCCCAGGTGAGTGTGCTATAGCCTTGCCCTGCCCAGGTGAGTGTGTTGTAGCCCTACCCTGCCCAGGTGAGTGTGCTGTAGCCCTACCCTGCCCAGGTGAGCGTGCTGTAGCACTACCCTGCCCAGGTGAGTGTGCCGTAGTCCTTACCTTGCCCAGGTGAGTCTGTTTGAGGCGCTCCAGGTGCTGGCTGTTGGGGTGCTGCTGGAGCAGGTGTGGTGGCAGGGCACGGGCGCTCTGGGGCAGGGGCTCAGATCGGGTCCGGCTCAGGGGTTTGTGCCCCAGCGGAGCCAGGCAGTCCAGGTGAGAGGCGAACTGCAGCGGCACCGGACCGAGCCCTGGCACTGCGGAGGGGGGGGAAGGTGCGAGACGGGGAGAGGGGGGAGGAAGTTATTAAGTTATTACAGTACTCAGAAATGACCTGCTGTATGTTCCTCTTCCAGCCATAAGGAGCTTAGATTGACATGCATTTGAGTTAAAGTGTATTCATTCTCATAAACTCAAAACAATGAGTGCACGGCAGAAATACATAACCCAAAACTAAAATTATACCTTCTATGTTACCTTTCTTCCTTAAACTTTTAACTCAGCAGACAGAACACCATGCAGCTCCAGTCTAAACAAAACTGAGGCTTGAAGCAGACTTCCTGTTTCCTTGATTGACAGATTGCATCGCTATGTCTTTCTTAAAGAGACGTGAACTAATTATTTAAACCACAGAAACATACGAGTATTGCAATGAACGCTGTCACTTGGGAATACTATAAATACATGGCATGCAAATAGTTATGAAAATACATTTTACATAAAATAATAGCAAACAACATGAATTTGGTCCTGTGCTCCCCATATCTTAAACTTTTATTTATGTTACATGATATGACTTAATTTTGCACTAAAAATACAGTCTTATCGTTTATGTTACGTTCTTTGTGTCTATCTTTTTTCAGCATGTAAATGTGTTTTATCAGTATATTAATATGTCAGTATGTCTGTTTATACCACTGTGTTTATTCTACTGATGCAGCACAGCTGAAAAACGGAGAAAACGGAAATGTAGGCAGGTAGCTGAACCCAGCCACCAGGGGGCAGCATTGCCACATCGGTCTATGGTCCTCCATGTGGTTCCAATCTGTCAGCCTTCAGCCCAGACAGATGTTTTTACACAGAGCCGTCCCTGTGCTAACAACACCCATTTAATAGTAAAACCCAGAGGTCTGAGAAAATCAATAGTCTCTATGTATAAATTCAAATGAGCAACACTGGACAGTAATCTTGTAATTATTTTGTTTTACATAATAGGAGTTATATTTTTTAATTTCAATGCATTGGACATATTTGTCCTTGCAGTTTCATATGGTGAAATTAGCGCTAAATAGAGCAAAAAGATTCTCATCTTCAATGAGACCGCAAGGTTAGGGGATTAAGGTTAGGGGTTAGGGTTAGGGATTAGTGTCAGGGGAAGGCCTTTGTAGGTTAGAGGTCAGGGTTCAGGGGTCAGGAGATCTCACCTGCCACCAGCGGGGAGTGCACCAGGCCAGAGGGCTCGAGAATGAGTACGGGCTGCAGGTGGGAGGACAGGGCCGCACCTGGCTCATCCAGGGACAGGGGCATGTACACCTGAGGACCCCCCGTCAACACCGGCACCCGACCCACCTTCAGAGGGCTCAGCTCAGCGTCACTCTGTGGAGAGACAGGGGATTCAAAGACTCATATTCACACTGAGATGGGATTCAAAGACTCATATTCACACTGAGTGGGGATTCAAAGACTCATATTCACACTGAGACTGGGGATTCAAAGACTCATATTCACACTGAGACAGGGGATTCAAAGACTCATATTCACACTGAGACTGGGGATTCAAACACTAATATTCACACTGAGACAGGGGATTCAAACACTCACACAGAGAGACTGAGGGGAATCAAACACTCAGATTTATACAGAAAGACAGATGTGATTTATTCAGGAGTCATGCAGAGATGGACAGGTTCTTCTACAGAAGAAAACTGAGACATGTTTCACTCAGAGTCATAGGGAAAGACAGAAAGGTTTCTCTAAAGATTCATACTGTGATTCATACAGATTCACACTGGTTCATCCAGAAAATGATTCGCTCTGATCTACACAGGCACAGTGGTTTCAGTCAGATTCATACAGAAACTGCTGAAACTGAAGTAGCAGCTTGGTAAGGCAGAGGAGACGTTGCACAATGTCAGCCTGGCTCTGATTATGAGTGAGTCTTTCAGACAGCCGTGGGACACACAGAGTTGCTCCTCCGGCCGCTCTCAGCTGCATGTCCTGCAGGTCACACTGATCCGCTCTGACACTGATCTGCATCTCAGTGGAAGACTGAGTATTTTGGCTGGCAAATTTAACTCCCACACTTCCTCCTGACAGGGTTTCGCATGTGCCGTGGCGTGTGTTTTCACACATATCACAGCCGTGACGTGGGTGTCCAGTTGGAAAAGTTTCTGAGCGAATGAGGAGGGGCTTTACTGACTGGTTCCATGAACTATTCCATCTCCACTCTCTGCGCCCAAGTGCTCTTCATGAAACGACAGTAACAGTCTGAGTTTGTAGAGAACAGCAGGAGGTGCAGTCAGGAGGAGCCAGCTGTTTACATGCTGGTGTAAGCTCTGTAAACAATCCTGCTGAGAACGTTCACCAAAACACATTACCGCAGAAACGCACACTGATTATATAAAATGACTGCTATTGGCTAGGGCTCCAAGGCCGGCTCTCAGAGTTAAGGGCCTGACCGTACTGCAGCTGTGAGGCCCAGCTGAGGCACTGCTGGCCTGGGCTAGACGTGCACATCGGTGGGGCTGCACTGTCCTAAGCCTGGCCTGGGGAATGTGAACAGGTTGAGCTGGTTACAATCCTCACGCTCATCGCCTGTTAAAGTGCTTTAACTTGGTGCACACTGACTTTGTGTTCCTCTGCTGGCCCAGGCCATATGTGAGTGCTGGTGTATCTGTGGTGTTGCTCCATGGGGCCGGTAGGACAGGTGTTACGCTCAGGTGAGAGTAAGGGGAGCGTTCGGCGGGAGGGCGCTGGGCTCTGGCTTGGCTCTTACCTTGGCATTGGCGGGCAGCCCCAGTGTGATGGTGGGTAGGGTGGACGGGCTCTGCACACTGAAATGGGCCAGCGGGCCGTCCTGCAGGAGCAGCCTCTGAGCCTGCAGACACACAACAGCACACCTGAGCACACCTGGGCGCACCTGGGCACACCTACCACCAGGCATACCTGAGCACAGCCCATTTCACACCTAACACCTGAGCTCACTAATTCTGTCATTTAATGTCATGTATGTCATTATAAGTAAAAATCTAAACAAACCTAAACATGAAACTGATGCTACGAGGTATGACATAGAGGTGAAAGGAGCATTTACATTCCATGGTCACAGAGTGGAATTTCCGTCAGCCATTTTGTGAGGTATTTCAGAAAGCTACTGAAGCTACTTCACTGCTGTATTGATGCCTTGCAATATCACACAGCTGAGCGCTGAGAGCAAGGTTAAGCTGTAGCATTCAGGAGCATGGTCCAGTTGTAAAAACAGCTCTTTTTCCCTGCCTGAAACATTATACGCTATTACTGAGAGACATTGTGTGAGAGTATTTATATTTAGCAGATAGTCTTATCCAGAGCAGTATATATATCCAGCTGGGTATTTGCTGAGGCAAACCTGCAGCCCTTTACCTGGGAATCAAACCTGCAGCCTCCGAGCCCTTTACCTGGGAATCAAACCTGCAGCCTCCGTGCCCTTTACCTGGGAATCAAACCTGCAGCCCTTTACCTGGGAATCAAACCTGCAGCCTCCGAGCCCTTTACCTGGGAATCAAACCTGCAGCCTCCGAGCCCTTTACCTGGGAATCAAACCTGCAGCCTCCGAGCCCTTTACCTGGGAATCAAACCTGCAGCCGCCGAGCTCCACACTGAGCCCCATAACCACAGTAATACAGTGAGCAGAGCCAGGGGCTGCTCCCCATGATGACGCTCTGGGGGGGGGGGGTGAACACACTCACTGTTCCTCACAGGGAACAGAAGCTTCTCTCTCCCTTTCTGCCCTGAGTGGTCCCCCAGCCAGCAGCTGCGCAGCCGCAGTGGCCTGCCGTGTCTGTGCAGCGTCTGCGCAGTGTATGGGGGGTGGGGGGGGGGGGGCGTTGTCATAGCTGTGGCCTGAAGCTGCTCAGCGGTGACACTGTTTAAAACAGTTTATTTGGGAGTGGAGCGTGGAATTTACTGCGGAAATTTCCACACACGCTGTGCAGCTGGATTCAGGGACAGACAGGATGAAGGGGGGGTGGTAACTGAATTATATAAAATAATGTAATGACATGGTCCAGGTCACCACAGCCCCTCAGAGGGGACAGGCTGTGTATGTGACCTGCAGCTGCTATACCTCTCTCTGACAGACACCCCCAGCCACCCCCGTAGCCATGGCAATGCCTGAGTGAGGTGCGCTCTGTCCAGGCACAGGTGTGGCAGGTTAAAGAAGGTTCCGGAAGCTCACCTCGTGGGACAGGCTGGCGGCCGAGGGCAGCACCCCGTTATCCAGGCTGTCATTGGGGGAGCTGCACCCCGACACCGGTGTGCTGCTGCTGCTGGGCGAGGAATCTGCGGGGAGAGGGTGGGTCACATTTACACTCGCGCCGAGACGGGCAGCGACTCAAAAACACGCAACCCAATTGCAATCACATTAACCATAATTAATATGAGACACAACTATGAGTGACAGGTGGAGAAACAGGATGGTGCAGTGACACTTAGTATGTTTTCAGGACAGTGGTCATGCGGATTTTGAGAGGCCTTGTTTCTGAAGTGGGCGGGTTGGTGGGGGGGGTAAATACCCAGTGTGTCGGGGACTCTGTGCTTGATGCTGGGCGGGGCGCTCTCCTTGCGGGTGAGCGGGCTCTTGCGGGTGTTCAGGTGCTTCTTCAGCTTGTGCTTCACCTTCAGGTTGGGCTCGGACGCTGCGGACACAAACAGAGGGAGAGAGAGCGTGACTCACCGGCAGCTAGCCGCCTCCACTACGGCGCGCCGCACAGGAAGCAGCCCGCCAAGCGCACACTGAAGCGCCAGATAAGGCCGAATTGATCTGGGAATAACAGATATGGGTGCGTACACCTGAGTTTCACACAGTATTCCCTTTAACGCAGCACACACAGGTGAGGTATTTCAGAGGCTGGTCACACGGTATACAGGCAGAGTCTATCAGAGCACTCAGCAGGTATCAGGGCTCTCCATAAAGAATGCTGGAGCGTCACTGTGCTACTGTGTTCATTCTACAGAGCCATGCTGCGAAATTAGCCATGAGCAGTGGCACACCTGGGCTGCCCTGCCCTTTCTCACAAACCTTTCCACTCAGTCATGTGACCTCCCCTCTGGCTGTCGCTCTTTGTGAAGGAGGGTGACTCATTTCCACTGGGCTGAGTCTTTGTCAATCAATTAAGCAAAATCACACGTCTGGCGATGTCGTCGTACAACCTGACTCAGCCATTCCCATTTAACCGCCATTCCCCTGTGCCTGCCATTCCCATGTGCCTGCCATTCCCCTGTACCTGCCATTCCCCTCTCTAACTGCCATTCCCCTGTACCTGCCATTCCCCTGTGCCTGCCATTCCCCTCTCTAACCGCCATTCCCCTGTACCTGCCATTCCCCTGTGCCTGCCATTCCCCTCTCTAACCGCCATTCCCCTGTACCTGCCATTCCCCTGTGCCTGCCATTCCCCTCTCTAACCGCCATTCCCCTTTACCTGCCATTCCCCTCTCTAACTGCCATTCCCCTGTACCTGCCATTCCCCTCTCTAACCGCCATTCCCCTGTACCTGCCATTTCCCTGTACCTGCCATTCCCCTCTCTAACTGCCATTCCCCTGTACCTGCCATTCCCCTGTGCCTGCCATTCCCCTGTGCCTGCCATTCCCCTGTACCTGCCATTCCCCTCTCTAACCGCCATTCCCCTGTGCCTGCCATTCCCCTGTACCTGCCATTCCCCTCTCTAACCGCCATTCCCCTGTGCCTGCCATTCCCCTCTCTAACCGCAATTCCCCTGTACCTGCCATTCCCCTCTATACCCGCCATTCGCCTGTACCTGCCATTCCCCTCTCTAACCGCCATTCCCCTGTGCCTGCCATTCCCCTCTCTAACCGCAATTCCCCTGTACCTGCCATTCCCCTCTATACCCGCCATTCGCCTGTACCTGCCATTCCCCTCTCTAACTGCCATTCCCCTCTCCAACCGCCATTCCCCTGTGCCTGCCATTCCCCTCTCTAACTGCCATTCCCCTGTGCCTGCCATTCCCCTGTACCTGCCATTCCCCTCTATACCCGCCATTCGCCTGTACCTGCCATTCCCCTCTATACCCGCCATTCCCCTGTACCTGCCATTCCCCTCTCTAACTGCCATTCCCCTGTGCCTGCCATTCCCCTCTATACCCGCCATTCCCCTGTACCTGCCATTCCCCTCTCTAACTGCCATTCCCCTGTACCTGCCATTCCCCTGTACCTGCCATTCCCCTCTCTGACCGGCATTCCCCTGTACCTGCCATTCCCCTCTCTGACCGGCATTCCCCTGTACCTGCCATTCCCCTCTCTAACCGCCATTCCCCTGTACCTGCCATTCCCCTCTCTAACCGGCATTCCCCTGTACCTGCCATTCCCCTCTCTAACCGGCATTCCCCTGTACCTGCCATTCCCCTCTGTAGTTTTGTAGCAGGTAGATTGGGAGCATGTCACTACCAGGGCAATGTCACCGCAGGTGTGTCTCACCTGCTCGGCGCAGAGGGGGCTCTTCGGGGGTGTCGCCTGGCGGTTGCTGTCCGGGGGAGGGCACCATCAGGGGCTGGGGAGGTGCACTGGGGTCTGGAGCCAGCTCCCTGCGAGGATACACACACACACACACAAAGCAGAACTTAACACAATATATTATACACACACACACACACACACACACACACAGAGCAGAGCAGAGCTTAACACAGTATACTATACAATACAGAACTTAACACACACACACACACACTCACATTCACACTCTCACACAGACACTTACACAGAGCAGAGTTTAATGCAATATACTGTACACACACACACAACAGAGTTTGACACACTATACTATACATACACACACACTCACACTCGCGCACACTCACGCACACACACACACACTCCTCACACCCCTCTCATCTGCAGCTGAGGGGGGGAGGGGGGCAGTGGGTGTGCCTTATGGTAGGCCACACCCCTCTCACCTGTAACCTGCAGGGGGGGGCAGTGGGTGGGAATTGGTCCTCTCCAGGGCCGCCTGTTTCTGCTTCTTCAGAATTACTTCCTGGAGTTTCTGTTTCACCGCCGAACTGGCCACAGCACCTATCAATCAAAAAAAAGCCAATCAGAGACCTGGGCGGGATCACACCGCGAGGAGCAGGAAGTGGAACGCACTGAAGTGGAATTCCCACATGTCCGGGAGGTGAGCAGAGCTGCTATCACAGCAAGCAGAGGCATGTCTTCATGTGAGTGTGTGAGTGTGTGTGTGTGTGACTATGTGTGTGTGTGAATGTTTGTGTGTGAATGTAACCCCTTGCCCTTCCAGTCTAATTCTTCCACTATGACATGGCCCCTCCCCTTTATTCTAGCCCCTCCCCTCCACAGTCAGATGCCCCCCCCACCCCCACCTGCTGGGTGACTGATCCCATTGACCTTCGCTCTCAGAGTATTATTTTGTCTAATCCAGTAAAAAATAAAACTGAATTAAATCAGTTACTGATGACTCAATCCATGGCAAAGAAACTGGCAAAGCAACAAAGAAGGAGGAGGGAGACAGAGGGATTAGAGAGAGAGAGAGAAAGAGAGAGAGAGAGAGAGAAAAGGAAGAATCAGGACAGAGAATATAAAAAACAAACCAATAAAACAACACAACTTCATTTTCACATAAACTGTGAAAAGTCCCCTGGTGGCGCTCAGAGAGGCCCTGACTTGCTGAGGTGGGAGGTCACTGCGCCATCGCCCTGAAAAGCACATTCACTTCCTGACTGTGCTGAGTCATGCGCTTCCTGCCCATGTAAACAGCTATTTCTGCCTCCCTCTGATCACACTGTTATTCTTAGCATACCTGAGTCCCCTTCATCACCCTCCTCATCACCCTCATCATCACCCTCATCCCCCGGCCCTCGCTGAGGGACACAACGACGGAGATGTGCAATTCATTCATCACATAAAATATTTACTCACACCACATACGGTAAAAAACGGTATGAGGAGTTAGTGAAGCTTAGAGAGAGAGAGAGAGAGAAAGGGAGAGGGAGAGGGAGAGGGAGAGAGAGAGAGAGAGAGAGAGAGAGGGAGAGAGAAAGGGTACGGTGCGGGCAGCGCCACACACGCCACAGAGCACATTCCACATCCCAAATACCCCCAAACACCTGCCCCTGCTCTCTCCCACAGAGCAATGGGCTCACAGTACATACTGAGCACACCTTTCCCACCCTGCTCAGGTATGACTCAGGTAAGGGCTGTATAGTGCGGCTCAGGTAAGGGCTGTATAGTGCGGCTCAGGTAAGGGCTGTATAGTGTGGCTCAGGTAAGGGCTGTATAGTGCGGCTCAGGTAAGGGCTGTATAGTGTGGCTCAGGTAAGGGCTGTATAGTGCGGCTCAGGTAAGGGCTGTATAGTGCGGCTCAGGTAAGGGCTGTATAGTGCGGCTCAGGTAAGGGCTGTATAGTGTGGCTCAGGTAAGGGCTGTATAGTGTGGCTCAGGTAAGGGCTGTATAGTGTGGCTCAGGTAAGGGCTGTATAGTGTGGCTCAGGTAAGGGCTGTATAGTGCGGCTCAGGTAGGGGCTGTATAGTGTGGCTCAGGTAAGGGCTGTATAGTGTGGCTCAGGTAAGGGTTGTATTATACAGCTTCATGGCAAACACATGCATCTTAAAAACACAAAAAATTACACATAATTCTAGAACGATACATTTATATACCAATGGAATAAGTTGTTAATTAACTACATGTTTTACATCACGGAATATACAACAGAATTCAGACAGATCTTAAAACCACAAAAACCTTTTATTAGCAAAAGATTGAACTAAAAGTGATAATATTTCAGTTTTTGTAGTGTGGGGGGCAGGTTTGTAACTGGAAAGCTGGGTGTGGAAATAAGACAGGCTTGGCCATCTCATGACCACAGCCCCAATCCCCTCCCTCAGGCCAACGCTGCCCGAATCTGCATGAGACCAAAAGTGCCGCAGCCCACTGGGTCAATATTTACCCCACCGCACTATTTGCACAGGATCCCTTAGTCTTAACTCTGGGGTAAACCACCATCCTCAGAGTGCATCTCTGACCGGGCGGTGATCAAGCTCAGACCACTGCAGAGTCTGGGCAGCTCTCTTTCAGAACAAAAGAGTGTGAGAACTCTCACAAAGATGAGCACGTACGACTGAAGGTCAGACGGTCGCCTGGAGTGGATGGTTAAAGAAGGCCCTCAGTGCGGCCTCCTGCAGAGGGATCACACCCTCATGACGCCCTTATCCAGTCTGCACACGGACCAAAGCTGCGGTAACTGCGAGGCAGGAGAGACGCAAACAGCGCCTGCGTACAGCACACTGATTGTATGCACTTATCGTTTTAATAAAGTAAACTAACTAAATAACTGTCGTTGCCATGACGCCTTCCTCGCTATCTGGAGTACAGCAGCAAATGAGAAACTAGGAAATAAGCAGAATCATCTCCTGGAAACTTCCCTGTCCTTTTTCTCCGTTGTGCTGGTGCTTTTTTTAAGTGGAATAGTGGAAAGGAGTAAAGTCATTGGAGATTCCCGGGGAAGTCCCTCCTCCGCCCAACTCCGGCACAGACGGCAATTATCTGCTGCTTAAAAAAGACGTGCTAGCTTTGTTCTTTCATGTATGTTATTATTTTTTCTTGGAGAGCATTCTTTGGAAGTTTGGTGTGATTCTGTATGTTTGGTGTTAAAGCTTGTTTGGTTTCCATGGGGACCTGAGAGTCTTGTTGTTGGTGGAAGATTCCGGAGCTCTGGATTCCTGGCAGGGCTCTACAGGTTTAGTGTCAGACCGGATGTGAGCTGGAGACAGCCTGACTTAGGTACTGTCACATCCACACTAACGCAGGCTGTTTAAAATGGCAGCCAACCACAAACAGTGTGAGAGAAGACAGACTAATAAGGCCTGAAACACACAGTGATCCTGGATCACACACACAGCATGTCCTGGCCTTGTGCTCATATATCACACTGAATTACGCAAACTCACTGACAAACACTAACACACACCATACCGAGCCGACAAACACTAACACACGCCATACCGAGCCGTAAAACACTAACACACGCCATACCGAGCCGACAAACACTAACACACACCATACCGAGCCGACAAACACTAACACACGCCATACTGACACCGAAAGTCCAGAATTACAGCTGTCATGTTCTAAAATAGCCTGTGATTCATGAAACACAGAAAACTGAATCCGTGTGTGTATCAACAGAGCAACACATCACACAACTACAGGGTGCACAACAGCAACACACAGCTCAACTTCTGGGTTTAGGACAGAAAAAGTGAGCTTTTTCCTTTTGAACTATGATAAATTCTCTGTCTACTGGCTACTGTATAATGTATTTCTATATGAGGTCACCAAACTATGTAATGTAAGACTTGGGTTGGACAAAAGCGACTCCTTCAGGCAGTACAGGACTGAAGACTACAGAGGTTTATCCCCGGCCTGATGTGTACATGGAGGACAGAGAGGAGAACTGAACATGCACCACATAGATGCTGCTGGCTCTGTATGTGTGGAGTGGGTGGAGTCTTACTCTGCAGTGTCTGTATGTGTGAAGTGGGTGGAGTCTTACTCTGCAGTGTCTGTATGTGTGGAGTGGGTGGAGTCTTACTCTGCTGGCTCTGTATGTGTGGAGTGGGTGGAGTCTTACTCTGCAGTGTCTGTATGTGTGAAGTGGGTGGAGTCTTACTCTACAGTGTCTGTATGTGTGGAGTGGGTGGAGTCTTACTCTGCAGTGTCTGTATGTGTGGAGTGGGTGGAGTCTTACTCTACAGTGTCTGTATGTGTGAAGTGGGTGGAGTCTTACTCTGCAGTGTCTGTATGTGTGGAGTGGGTGGAGTCTTACTCTGCAGTGTCTGTATGTGTGAAGTGGGTGGAGTCTTACTCTGCAGTGTCTGTATGTGTGAAGTGGGTGGAGTCTTACTCTGCAGTGTCTGTATGTGTGGAGTGGGTGGAGTCTTACTCTACAGTGTCTGTATGTGTGAAGTGGGTGGAGTCTTACTCTACAGTGTCTGTATGTGTGGAGTGGGTGGAGTCTTACTCTACAGTGTCTGTATGTGTGAAGTGGGTGGAGTCTTACTCTGCAGTGTCTTTATGCGTGGAGTGGGTGGAGTCTTACTCTGGAGTGTCTTTATGTGTGGAGAGGGCGGAGTGTCTGTGTGGGCGGGGTCTTACTCTGCTGGCTCTGTATGTGTGGAGTGGGTGGAGTCTTACTCTGGAGTGTCTTTATGTGTGGAGAGGGCGGAGTGTCTGTGTGGGCGGGGTCTTACTCTGCTGGCTCTGTATGTGTGGAGTGGGTGGAGTCTTACTCTGGAGTGTCTTTATGTGTGGAGAGGGCGGAGTGTCTGTGTGGGCGGGGTCTTACTCTGCTGGCTCTTGTCCTTGTGCCAAAGCTGCTGTAGCTCCTGCTGTTTCTCCTGCTCCTGCTCGCGCCTCCTCTGCTCCATGTTGAACTGTAAGGAGGTGCACTTGCATTTAGTGGATATGTTTCCAGCACGACTTTAACACACCACCCATTTACACCAGCAACACTGGGAAACACCTTACTGAGGGGCACTATGGCTGTGCTCAGCCTGGGAACTGAGCCAGCAACCTCTTGGCTTATGCCTCACTGAGTATGTTATATTTTATGTGAGGCAGGGGGACATTTGGAGTCCTTTGGAATGTGTTGTTTTCACTATAGAATACAGAACAGTCATTAATGAGACTGAGTCAATTACACTGAGTTGCATACACCCTTATTTGCTAGCCTGATTTAGTAAAGAAATTAGTATGTGCAAAACTGGCTGGCTGATGCAAAGGCAGTAAGAGACCATGTGATTGGTTGAGGTATTTTTCTTTAATCACTAATCTTGTCATTGAAATTGCATGTGCAAAATTTTTAACATGTGCTAAAGACTTTGAAAAGTCTGGCCCTGAGTGTGTTTGGTTGACTCTACCCCACCGTGTTTGTTAGGGGCTGTGTGGTTGGGGGTGTGTGTGTTAGGGGCCGTGTGTGTTAGGGGCTGTGTGTGTTGGGGGTGTTTGTGTTAGGGGCTGTGTGTGTTTGAGGGTGTGTGTTAGGGGCTGTGTGTGTTGGGGGTGTTTGTGTTAGGGGCTGTGCGTGTTTGAGGGTGTGTGTTAGGGGCTGTGTGTGGGGGGGTGTGTGTGTTTGGGGGTGTGTGTGGGGGCTGTGTTGTGTGGGGGCGTGTGTGTTAGGGGTGTGTGTGTTGGGGGGTGTGTGTGTTAAGGGCCGTGTGTGTTAGGGGCTGTGTGTGTGTTAGGGGCCCGTGTGTGTTAGGGGCCTTGTGTTGGGGGCCGTGTGTTTGGGGGTGTGTGTTTGGGGGTGTGTGTGTTAGGGGCCGTGTGTGTTGGGGGCCGTGTGTGTAAGGGCCGTGTGTGTTGGGGGTATGTGTGTGTTGGGGGCCGTGTGTGTGTGTTAGGGGCCCATGTGTGTTAGGGGCTGTGTGTTTTGGGGGCCGTGTGTATTTGGGGGCGAGTTTTTGGGGCATACCCGGATGTGTTGGTGCAGCTGCTGCTGGCTGAACTGGGAGCAGGGCGGGGGCGAGAAAGGGCTGATGATGAAGGGTTGCGAGAGGGGCGTGAGCATGGCCGTGTCCGAGCCCGGCCGCACCGGACGCTGACCCACCCGCAGGTCCATGGGGGCCGACCCTGAGGCCACCGACAGAGAGACTGCGGAGAGAGGAGGGGGTCATGGTGAGCTACGCTGCTATAACCAGGCTCTGGTGAACTCATTAAAAAAAAAAACTAAAAATAAGACTGGTAACTTGACTAGGTAATGACTTATATTCGCTGGACCTTATTTCCATGACCAAACCAAGACACCACCATCATTCCTATACAAAAAAGCATTTGTTCAGCTGAAATCAAACTCGCTCTGCACACAACGCAACCGCATTTAACACTTTTCCTAGCTAGATTTTTTGTGTAAGCAAATTTTTATTTGGTTATCGTTTTACATGTAGTGGTCAAAAGAGAATATGGGAATAAAAATAAAAGCAAGCAGACATTACTAATATAGTTGTATTCATGTAACTGTGCCAATGCCTTATTGTTCTATAACTGCCGGTTATAAGTATTGGCAAGGTGTGACATAAAATACTGCAGACAGAGATAAGACAGAGATACGTGAGGGGAGAACAGAGTCTTAACCTCATTCCCATGTTATTCAGCAGCAAAACTCCCATGAAAAAAACAACAAACTGTGTCAGAGAGACTGCGCATGTACACAAACACCAAACTTATTAAAGACAGGGAGAAAAGGAAGAGAGAGAGGGAGGGAGAGAGAGGTAAACACAAGTGCAGGCTGCTCAAAGGCAGTAGCAGCTGTGTGGGACTGAATGAGAAAGTGAATCCCGCTCAGCCATTACAGGGAGAGCTGGACATTAGCACAGACAATACCCCCCCCCCCCCCGGTGCCCCCCCAGCACCCCTCTGCCCCCCCCCCCCCACCCCCTCCCACTCAGGCTCCTGCTCCTTCTCCTTTGTCTGCTCTGTACATTCAGCCCTTTTCTCTCCCCCTCTCTCTCTCTCTCTCTCTCTCTCTCACACACACACACACACACATTCACAAACTCATACACACACACATAAACACACACACACACTTGCATGGCACTTGTGACTCCCAGGTAAAGAGTGGCTCTAGCTTCAAACATGCAGCACTGGCCAGACCAGGATGTGTGTGTGTCTGTTTGGTACTACAGGCCCCCCCAGGTGGGGGCCCATGCTAGGTGAGGCCTCTCCTCTAATGTTTACCATCATCCCACTGTTCCTCCAGCTGGAGTTATGAGAATACCAGCACACCACACTGCTCTGCACTGCACTATGCTACGCTACACTATGCTACTCTCCACTATGTTACACTGCACTATGCTATGCTACACTATGCTACTCTACACTATGTTCTGCTACACTATGCTACAATACACTATGCTACGCTACACTATGCTGCTCTACACTATGTTATGATACACTATGCTACACTGCACTATGCTACGCTACACTATGCTACTCTACACTATGTTATGATACACTATGCTACACTGCACTATGCTACGCTACACTATGCTACGCTACACTATGTTACACTGCACTATGCTATGCCACACTATGCTACTCTACACTATGTTATGCTACACTATGCTACAATACACTATGCTACACTGCACTATGCTATGCTACACTATGCTATGACACACTATGTTACACTGCACTATGCTATGCCACACCATGATACACTATGTTACACTGCACTATGCTATGCTACTCTACACTATGCCACGCTACACTATCGTACACTATGTTACACTGCACTATGCTATGCTACACTATGCTATGATACACTATGTTACACTGCACTAAGCTATGCTACACTGTGATAAACTATGTTACACTGCACTATGCTATGCTACTCTACACTATGCTACGATACACTATGATACACTATGATACACTATGTTACACTGCACTATGCTATGCTACACTATACTACGCTACATAATGATACTTTACACTATGCTACTTTACACTATACTATGCTACACTAAAGGCACACGCTCTTACTAAACACCATGACAAGTTCAGAGACCAGAGTCCAAATGCAAAAATATCCTGGAGGGAAAAACAGGCCCAGAAAGCAGAAATGGGCAGAACACTAGATCCAGCTGCAGTTTAAAGTGTTAAAGAAATCAAAAGATTAAATAACAAACAGATCAGTAAAATTTTAACAAGAGGACACAGGGAAAGAATTCCAAAGTATCTGAGAGTGTCTGAGTGTTTCAAGGGGATGAGGGGGTGTGACGGATATTTACTGGAAATGAAAAGTAACACCAGCGTTAGTGCTTTAGGTCGTCCTGTGTGTGGCTCAGCCCGGCTCCCAGGCTGTAGGCCTGTGAAAGCAGAGAGAATGGAACACTCTGAACACCGGCCGCAACCTGCGCAGCACTGAGCACATACGCGCCGAGGCTTCGTCTGCCAAAGGTTTCACTCATTCATTCATTCACTCACTCATACAGGCATGTGGCGAACGGGCGGGGGAGAGAGATGGAGTGAGGGAATGCAGGAGACGGAGAAAGAGAGCAGGAACACGGCTGCAACCTCCAGGTCAGAACTACGGAACGCTCGTCTCCATGGGTTTTTGCGGCTAAATATAGCAGCAGCCTGAAACAAACAGGCGCTTGAGCGGTGAGGTTAAAGATGCTGAGGGGAGGGGTGTTAGGTCCTGCATAACACTGTGCCAGTGCATGCATTGTCTGAAGTGAATGGCTCTTCTATACGCAGCGGCGTAGCCATGTACTCTCGCCAGCCTCCAGCCCCGCCCACTTTGGAAACAAGGCGTTGTGTCATTCATTCACTGGCTATTCACTCCAATCAAAGACCTGATTACACACCGCCTCGGGACGTGTCGATAACTACTGAGCCCTCAGCGGAAACATCGCTCAATAGCTGTTGCTCATCATCCTTGTCGGGCTAAATGAATCACAATGTTACACACAAGGTGGAAAAAAGGATCTTCTGTCTGAAGACCTTTGATGATTGTATATTTGCACTTGATTTCCTTCTTGGGGGGGGGGGGGGGCACTACAACCTTAAGCAGCGAGTTTCTGACTGTCGGTGATGGCTCTATCACTGCGCTCCAGACTGAATGCGCGTTCTGAAGCAGGCTTCCATCGCTGCGCTCCATATTAGGAGACGTGAGGGGAATAAACAGTTTGGCGGAGGCTGAGAATACCGCCGCTGTTTGAAATTATTCAAATCCTTCGCGACAGCCTAGCGCGTATGGAAACCGCGGCAGCAATGGGGTGCCATGCTCCGATTGCGCGGCTAAACCGCGAGGCTAACGCAAACCTGCGCTCACAGAGGTTTGCCTTGACTCAAACGACACACGATGAAACGTTTCCACACCTCCTGTTTTTCCACACTAATGATTCATGACACTCTCATGACCCTGTGTGTGCGTATGGATGTGTGTATGTGTATGAGGGAGTGTGTGTATGTAAGTGTCTGAGTGTATATGTGTATAAGTGCCCGTGTACGTGTGTGTGTAAGTGTGTGTAAGTGTGAGTGTGTGTGTGAGTGTGTGTGTGTGTGTGGAGATCAGCTGTGAGACTCAGGCCCTGCTCGTATCATGACACAGAGGAATGCGTGATGGCCAAACCCTTTAAAATAACAGGCAGCCAGATGACAGCTCCAGCTGAGAAAACACGGCTGCAGAATGGGCCAGGTGCAGCACTGTCACAGCACACACAGGTGAGACCACTCTCTCACCACACCTGCATCTCACCTTTACCTCACCTGCACCTCACCTCCAACACCCCTTTCCCCAACTTCACCCATTACACCTGTCAGTCTGTTTCAGCAGCAATCGACCCGTACACTTACTTCCTGTTACTGTTACTGGGTCTTCACATCTGATGGAACCCTATCAGCTTTGAGTGTAGGGTTACATTAGGTTCAGTTCCACTCAGTTTCCCTGGACTGCGGTGTTCTGGCCACGTGTTCGGGGCAGCGCTTAACAAACTGTGTGTTGATCATGCTGTCTGGTTTTGTGTTGTAGAGAGGGGTTTGTTTTGTGAGGTTTTATTTTTGCATGGGTCCTTTGATAACGTTGCCACCCACAGACAGGCTGTGAAAGTGAATGCTAAAAACAGGCTAGCCAATCAGGGCTCCGTATTCGCAGCGCAGCTTCCTGCTCCAGCCCTGCCGTGTTCCGTGAGCAGCAGGTCGTTGGGTCCGTCTTTGGGTAGCTGAGGACAAACCTCACGTCGCCACAGCGGCCTTTGCCAGCGCGTAGCGATCCGCGCGATAGCACGATAGCATCTGCCCCGGAGTCAGGAAGCTCCCGGAACCAGACGCGGCCCACATCTGCACTCCGCGGCTGCAGCCAAAAGCGCATTTCCCCACTCCCGAGGAGCACCACATCCTTCACACAGGGGAACGAGAGGCCCACGTCCTGTGTCCCCTGCTCTTTTATTTTAAAAAAATTTGGAAAAAAAAAATTGGGACAATAGATGTTGACCGTGAGCATAAATCTGGGGATGGATGCAGTCACACACAGAGCCAGCCTGGCTCCTAGCTGCTCTAAATTAGCCGTCTCAAAATAAAACCAGGAAAAACAGGAAGGATTGATGATAAAAAATAAACCCAGAGAGACATCTGCCCCTTGCGGAGCGGAATCCCCCTGCCCCCCCCATTCCCTGCTCCCCTGCCCCCCCCCACACCCTCTCTCCCAGTGGAGGAAGTCAGCGCTCTCATTTGGTCCAGATCTATTTTGAGGTAGGAGGAACATGGTGGACCCTTTTTTTTTTTTTTTTGGCACTTTCAAAGGCGACTTTTGTTAGACACATTCATCAGCAGCGTTCCCATGCGCTATCCCGGCGGAAATTCTGCTCAAACAATAACGCAGAGCGAGAAAGGCGCGGCGCGACGCGGCGAAGGGGGGTGGGGGTGGGGGAGGGGCACACTCACACTTAAAGCTGTTTATAAATCATTTATTACACTGTTTGGAAGCAGAGACAGTTTGTGAGTTCACAAGACAGAACTATGAATTCTGGGGATGTAAAAATTAATATTGTGACC
Organism: Albula glossodonta; assembly: GCA_019788955.1. NCBI lineage: Eukaryota > Metazoa > Chordata > Actinopteri > Albuliformes > Albulidae > Albula > Albula glossodonta. Next base: position 228,241 of record JAFBMS010000311.1, on the reverse strand, counting down.
TTTATAAATATGTAGATCACAAACAGAGCTGTCCTATGCTCACAGGGTGAACGACACAGTGCCAGTCTGAAGAGTGGCACTCACTGTGTGTGTGTGTATGTGTGTGCATGTGCATGAGTGTGTGTGTGTGTGTGTATGCACGTGCATGAGTGTGTGTGTGCGATTGTGTATGTGTATGCACGTGCATGAGTGTGTGTGTGCATGTGTGTGTGTGTATGAATATGTGTGCATGTGCATGTGTGTGTGTGTGTGTGCACGTGCATGAGTGTGTGTGTATGGATGTGTGTGTATGTGTGTGCATGTGTGTGTGTGTGTACGTATGTGTGTGCACATTCATGGGTGTGTGTGTATGTATGTGTGTGCACGTGCATCGAGTGTGTATGTTTGTGTGTAAACAGGATCCCTATAGACTTAACTATAGACTATATCCCTATAGTGTGTTCATTCATACTCTGAGGTGCTGCTGGTCTGGACTTGTTTGCTCTCTGCCGTGTGGGTTTCGGGGGGGGGTTAAATATCCTGTGCCCCTCCAAACCCCCCTCCTCTCCCCTCCCCTCCATGACCACATGCCCACCGTACTTTCAGCACCCTGTACCTCAGTCATCCACAGCTCCACAAAATTCCTACATTATAAGACCACTCCTCTTCATCTCTCCAAAAACCTGATAAATAGTCACATTGGGGAGTAGTGGAATTCATTTTTTTTTATTTTCACTACCTTTGACCGATTCTTTTCATAGTGTTAGTTCATTGCATCGCGTTAGTCTTTGTCGAGTTAGTGAATTTCATGCATCGTGTTCTGCGCGGTCTCGCTCTCTCCTTCTCAAAAGAAATGTTTAATCTCAGTGAGACTAACCTGGTTAAGTGAAAGGGTACATAAAGGTCTCAGCCATCACACTGTACAGCAGCGTCCCCCTCGCCTTAGCCCCCCCCACCCCCTCACCCTACACTTTCATCTTTTAATAACAAATAAATATCTTTTATCCTCGATTAGGAATGACACTTTTGATATTTCGTATATATTGTATATATTGTTGTATAGATTTTATTTTTACTTTTTACTTTTCCTGGTATGTCCTAAATTCTATAGTCTGTGCACTCTGCTGTTGTAACACCTTAATTTCCCTCTTGGGGGAAAAATAAAAACTATCTTATCTTAAATAAAAAAGTAAATGGCTGATGACAACGGCGCTCTTCAGTGTTGACATAGAGTTCTGTGGCTGAACGTCTGGAGACAAAACGCTATAAATAATGGAGGGGGGGGTACCAAAACCTGACACCCCTGAGAAAGCCATCCCCAGCCCTTAAGCCACTGCTGAAATATCTCAAACTTCCCAGAGAGGGGGGGCCGGGGGAGGGGGTGGCAGTGGGGGGTGGGGCCAGGGTCATTGTTCTGATCGTATGAGTGGCTGTTGCTCGGAGCTGCAGGTGTCTCTTTGACCATCAACACGAGCGAAACCCGAAACGCCTCTCCCCGTTCCTTTATTCCCTGGAGAGAGCACCCGCTGACTGAGCTGGAAACAGTCGCTGCCGATCGCATAAAACAACCAGAGCCAAGACCTCTCTGACCGTGCGGCCATTCACTGCACTGAGCTCTGCTACAGCCAAATTCACATCCACATTCTGACCAAACACTCAGAAAACAGTTACACAGAAGAGTTCATTTACACAGAACCAACTGAAAAACACCCCTCATTCACTCACTCATGAGCAGGGTAACTATCAAGGCTGTGATGTGTGCAAGAGAATCTGTGGGAAATCTTTCTAGGATGAAATCAGAAAGTAGACTTTTACAGTCAACCCTCTCATGTTCACTGACTTTCAGAAATGCGTAAATTTTCAGACTCAGTCCACTGCAAAAATCCGACATAGTTTACATGCTAGTAGTGTATACAGCTGGCTATCTATGAAAACAAGTCCGAACAAAGGACTCACTCAAGGGGACAACTGATGTGCCCCACCCTGGATTCAAACCTGCAACCTTTCAATTTACAAACAAAAAAACCACACCGCTGGCTAGAAACCAGACCCTCCCGGAATTTGAGTTTGCAGAATTAAAGAAATTTACGTTAAAAAAAGGCAAAGCCTCTCCAAAGTTATGCAAGCATGGAAAAGTTTACATTTCAGGAGAAACATGAAATATAACACTGTAACTTTATTTTATGTTTTTGAAAATTACACATAATTCTGCAATCACAAATTCTTGGCAGGAACTGAAAACACATCAATGCATTTTAGATTTACAAAAATCTGTCAATTTATGACATGTGAACTTTTAATCTTTAAGAATCGTGAGTTTAATGGGACACCTTGTCGCTGCTGGAGGTGCGCTGGCCCCCCAAACCCCTCCCACCCCCAGCAGCGCAGCCCGCCCCACTGACCTGTACCCATGTCACACTCCGCTGATTTTAACAACCTGCTCTCCTGTACTGTAGTACAGAAACCTCACTGTTTGGGGTTTAAGAACATTGCTACTGTCCTAAACAAAAGTCGCCGCTAGTGGACAGCAGGAAGTCAGACACTTCGGCTCACACCATAAGAGTGTTTGAGAACTTGATGCTAAAAAAGTAGACGTTTTGACCCTGTGGTTAATAACTCAGTGCGGCTTTTCAAAAGAAAAAAAAAAAAATTTTAGTCGGTCCTGTTGCTTTGTTTATTAGTGACTGACAAAACTTCATAAACGGCACACAGTGCACTGGAGGGGACCAGCCTGTTTTCAGAGTGCTAGCGTGCTAACGTGCTAAAGTTCCAGGCTGGCCCCTCCCTGGGCTGAAGCGTTCCCCCTAAAGCCGCTAACGGGTCCATGAACTCGTCAGCATGGCGAACGGGGCTGATAAGCCCGACCCTGAGACAACACAGGGCTCGGTAATGAGGGTGCAGGGCTGGGGGGGTTTCTGGTCATGACATAAAAATGTAAGGTATTGTGTTTGGAATGTGCAGAGTCTCCATTCCCCCCCCATTCTGAGCTGGAAGCACCGGGGGCCTCCAGCACATCTCAGCTTTCAGCAGGGAACTGTCAGACCGAAGACACGGCGCCTCCAGGAACCGTCAGCCCCACAGGAACAAAGCAATATTAATGCCCAGTGTCCTTCTACACCACGGACTGACATCTCCAAGGGTGTGGCCAAACTCCCACGCTGGACAAACTACTAAATCATATTTTAAATCCCATACTTTGGATCTTCCTATAAAAACTATCAAATAAGTCTAACAAGGCTCTACAAGTATTTTTTTGCAATTATAAGGAGGGAAAAGTATTTTTGGAACGTGACACACTTAAATGGTGAATGTGTCTATGTAGATCAAGATACTTTCTTGGGTTCCACTAATCCTGCTACACAAAGTTGGAGAGCAAGGATCTCACTGTCACAAATACACTTTTACCGCACAGTCCCAGCGCACTGCAAAGAACACAAGGGGGAGAGATGAAAGAGAGCGGGAGGGAAGCGAGAGAGAGAACCAGGGAGGACATTGACTGATACTCAAACTGGTGCCTGCCTGAAAACCTAACCGTCCTCACAACGCAAAGACACAAAATCCGTTACCAGCTCGAAAGCAGCGATATGGTGTTTTTTCTCAGCAGTTGGCCATGGTTTGGTGGGTGTAGAGCAGGCAACTTCAGGGAACGGCCGTAGTGAATGAGCAGTAAACATAGAGACATGGGCCTGGGAGTGATGGCATCGCTGTGCGACGCTCCGCTTGCGCGCAGGAGAGGGAAAATGAGCCACGCAGCTCATTTGTTTCTCTGGAGCAAGCAGGGCAAGGAGTGGAAGTATTTTAGTAGTGCTGATGAAACGCGATTTAAAATGATCATTATGGAAAGCGCATAAGGCCCAGGTGAGAGCAGCCGCGTAAAATCACATCGGGACTCAATCCGTGAGGAACGGAAGCTCTTAATATTTCACACCGTTCTGTCACCAGCCCCCAACCCCAGGCAGTCTGGATATCACGCTCAAAAGGCACTGATGGCTTCATTCAACCAAACGTACTTATTGTCTTTAAGGACATGCAATGCAATCAAAACAAACTTTACATTACAACATTATTTTCTTTGAGTGTTTTTATTGGAGACAGGCACATATGTTCTTTGGAATGTGTTCTTTTCATTCTGACACAGAATAGCATACGCCCTCACAGAGGGAGAAAAAAACACAGCAAAGTGAGTTTGGTCCTCCCTAACCTGTATTCTGTAAATATGTCACCTGCCAAATCTGTCAAATGTCTGGGTGTACACAGTACCGATCTGCTTTTATAATCATACTCTGAATGGGCACAGGCTTTGAAGTGGTTTTATTAAAAACATAAATAATAATTAAGCTTTGCAGATGTGTTCTGTGAAACCCATGACAAGCTGCACCCCCACTCCACTGCGATTCTCCCATCAGATAGCGCACCGCCTGGCACCGAGCGGGTCTTACGAAACATTAGCATGCCCACGGGGCAGCTGGGAACGCTGAGCCAAAGCACACAGTAACCATGCACCGCCATGCTGACATGTAGGTGTCGGGGTGTGTTGGAAGAGAGGCGCGCTGCTCGGGATGAGGGCGCAGTTATGCAAACACGCAGGTATTTTCGGTCGCTGCTTCCTCGTGTTTCTGTGGGTGAGCTAATATAGCTGCCGTCACGTTTGCCTTTTTGCACTCTGATTTCGTTCCAAACGTCTCTCGGGGGAGTTGCACAAACGCCCTGAGACACGCAGCTCATCCACCCAGCGTCCCCAAAGTTATGCAACCAGAACTGAGCTCTTGTTGGTTTTGTGTTTCTGATGGGCGAGGTCAGCGCCACACATCGGCCCAAGGAACTTGGGTTTTCTCTCTCTACAGCGACAGATCACAGTGTTGATGTCATCATTAACTGAAGGTCAGAGACGGCTACAGGAAGGTTTATTAAGGCTTCACCAGCATGGACCTCACAGCCAATCACAGCCTGCAGTCACAGGTTACTCTGAGGAGCCTGCTTATTTTAACCAATCAGAGTGTTTTTTCATTGGAGAGCTGAGCTTATGCCTTGATTTATGTGAAATGTTTACTGGCAGATAGTGGCTCCACCTCTTGTGGGGTTCACGAAGCTAGGCTGCCCTGTCTCTGACTTTTCACACACACTCTGTCATTATCCAGGCAATCAGCACACAGTGTGTATGTCTTCTTTATGTTGGTTTGTGTGTAGTGTGAAACAGGACCATGCTTATCTGTGCTGGTGTGTGTGTGTGTGTGTGTGTATGTGTGTGTGCACATGTGCGTTTGAGTGTGAAACAGGACAATGCTTAGCTGTGCTGGTGTATTGTGTGTGTGTGGTGTGCACACGTTGTTTGAGTGTGAACAGGACATGCTTAGCTGTTCTGGTGTATTGTGTTGTGTGTGTGTTGTGGTTTTGTGCGTGTGTGTACATGTGTAGTGTGAAACAGGACCATGCTTATCTGTGCTGGTGTGTGTGTGTGTGTGTATGTGTGTGTGCACATGTGTGTTTGAGTGTGAAACAGGACAATGCTTAGCTGTGCTGGTGTATTGTGTGTGTGTGTGTGCACATGTGTGTTTGAGTGTGAAACAGGACCGTGGTTAGCTCTGTACTGGGGTGTGTGTGTGTGTACACGTATGTTTGAGTGTGAAACAGGACCGTGGTTAGCTCTGTACAGGGGTGTGTGTGTGTGTGTGTACACGTGTGTTTGAGTGTGAAACAGGACCGTGGTTAGCTCTGTACTGGGGTGTGAGTGTATGTGTGTGTGTGTGTGTCCTTGTGTGTGTGAGTGTGAAACAGGACCGTGGTTAGCTCTGTACTGGGGTGTGTGTGTGTGTACACGTATGTTTGAGTGTGAAACAGGACCGTGGTTAGCTCTGTACTGGGGTTGAGTGTGTGGGTGTGTGTGTGTGTATAGTGAGTGTATTGTGTGTGTGTGTGTGTGTGTGTGTGTGTGTGTGTGTTGGAGAGGTACAGTTTCCCCTGCATGACTCCTCCAAGGTTTCCAAAGCTGATCGCGTTTCCTCCACTGAGGTCACTGGGCTCGCAGTAAAACTTTCCTTTACAGAGCCGGCCTTTCAAATGAAACCTGCCACCACCACAGTGAAGCGCACGGACCACAGTCCAGCAATCATTCACAAAGGTCACTCAACACGCTGCTGCACCGCGTTAATCACTACAACAGCTCTCAGATCCCTAGGGCTACGGCACAATCACCAGCAAAAACGTGATGTACTGGCACCTTTCAAAACATGATTTAAAGTTAAAAATGGCTTATTTCTTTATGTATATAATGTTATTGTGAGCAGAATATTTGAACTTTTCTCCTAATTAAGTTCAGTAGATGGAATTAATCATCTGCCCACCTTTGCGGGATGAAGGCTGGCGGCAGAACACATTTATACACTCATTCTCTAAGAATTCCCCTGCCATAAGACACAGCCAAAGAGAGAGGCTGCAAATTCTACACACGGACCCAAAGTCAAGAGTGATACAAACTGTGCTCTAATGCTTCATTATTATAACTATGAATATTATGAATATTATTGAGTTAATTCTTTTATTTACATTTCAGCTTCAAAGGTTTCCAGCTTTCCAGATCTTCTGACTTTCTCACAATTAGGCTGAGTAAACTGCTGCAAACCTCGTCTGTTTT
>JAFBMS010000311.1:220000-221531 GCA_019788955.1 Albula glossodonta | reverse complement strand
TACGCGAGGCAGTGGAGGTGTGCATCTCATTCCAGATGGTGTCGTTATCCACCTGTGGACACAAACGCAAACCTGGCCAATCAGCAACCAGCATCTAACACACACTAAGAAACAGACAGTTAAAACAGCCTCTGGTCTCATGTCCTCTGATCTGAGACTCGCTATAATGCACGCTCGCTATGTGTGATGTCATCAGCGAGGGCCAGGGGATGTCATCGCCCTCGCTCTGAGAGAACACACCCTAAAGCCAGAGGTCCTTGGAGGGGGACAGCATGTGACAGCGGCGGCCGCTGCGAACGCGGCCCATGTGTTCCCCTAATTTAATACACCCATCAGGGACAAACAGGTCTTTGTCAGGGACGGACAGCTGGTCTGGGGGGGAGGGGGAATACCAGAATTAACAGCCCTGAGAAGTTTTCTGATCCATAACTAATAGAGCAATGCGTCACTTTCAATATTTTTCAGCAAATTTTGGAAAAGAATTAAAATATAAAAACAATACAACTGCAACCAGCTCAGTCCCCTCTTTTCTCTCGGCAGTCTGCCCTCTTTCAGTATTTTATTAGGTTTTCAGAGGGTGGAGGGAGGGATGGAGGGAGGGAGGGGTGTGAGGGGTATGTAGCAGTGGCTGTGTGTCCATTGTGTTGGCATCCAGCATGTGTTTGGGTCCAGTGTGTTATCTTCCAGAGTGTGTGGGTCCAATGTGTTAACATTCAGTCAGTAAAAGTGCTAAGTGCTAAACTAACTCTCTGCTTGTCCAAGGTAATAGAACACTGCACTGCCAGCAATGGTGTTCTGCCAACACTGAGCTCCAGAAACAGAGGCTATGGTAGCAAAACCTGGACTTTAAGAGGGAAAACACACAGGAACAGGGGCTACAGTAGCTAAACCTGGACTTTAAGAGGGAAACACACAGAAACAGGGGCTACGGTAGCTAAACCTGGACTTTAAGAGGGAAACACACAGAAACAGAGGCTACAGTAGCTAAACCTGGACTTTAAGAGGGAAAACACACAGGAACAGGGGCTACAGTAGCTAAACCTGGACTTTAAGAGGGAAAACACACAGGAACAGGGGCTACGGTAGCTAAACCTGGACTTTAAGAGGGAAAACACACAGGAACAGGGAGGAAACTGTTTGAGGTTTGATGGCGGTGGACGGGTCTTGATGCCATGCTGTCGTTAGCTTCATCCCTTCCTTTCCTCCACATCTCTCACTCTCTCTTTGTGAAAATCTCACATTTCTGGTGGTTTGGCGCAGTGGTGCAGTGAAATCACTGGAATCTCTTTCATCCTTGTCGTCGCCATGCTGTTCCAATCAGCCGGGCCCTCCAGAGGAGCCCAGCGCCGGAAACCCGTGGCGACCGGCCGCTATCCGCCCCGACCAGTCCCACTCCACTCCCCCATCTCCCCCCTTCTCTCTCTCTCCATCTTTCCTCTGTGTTCATCCCTCTTTCCCCCTGCTTCGCCCAGTTGCAATCGATCCCCATTAGACTCAGGCAGGATCCTGCAGCTCTCCCAGATTCCTGTCT
>JAFBMS010000311.1:185000-217500 GCA_019788955.1 Albula glossodonta | reverse complement strand
AGCGTACCTCACACTGTGAGAGGGTAAAGGTCATACAGTTTGAGGGTTAAAGGTCAGGCTGAGGAAGTGTACCTCACACTGTGAGAGGTTAAAGGTCATACAGTATGAGGGTTAAAGGTCAGGCTGAGGAAGTGTACGTCACACTGTGAGAGGTTAAAGGTCATACAGTATGAGGGTTAAAGGTCAGGCTGAGAAAGCGTACCTCACACTGGCTCCGGAGGCCTCTCTCCTGCAGGCGGGACCAGATGCTCTGGATTCTCCCAGCATGCTCTGGGTGGCTGCTGTTGTCTCCGCAGGTGCACTGGTGCTTCAGCATCTGGGAGTCATAAACCAGCCCTGTGCAGGAGAGACAGCCAGGTAACACACCTGTGCTTACACACTCAGCCATATAACACACCTGTGCTCATACACTCAGCCACGTAACACACCTGTGCTCACACACTCAGCCAGGTAACACACCTGTTCTTACACACTCAGCCAGGTAACACACCTGTGCTCACACACTCAGCCAGGTAACACACCTGTTCTTACACACGCAGCCAGGTAATACACCTGTGCTCACACACTCAGCCAGGTAACACACCTGTGCTCATACACGCAGCCACGTAACACACCTGTGCTTACACACTCAGCCACGTAACACACCTGTGCTCATACACTCAGCCACGTAACACACCTGTGCTCACACACTCAGCCAGGTAACACACCTGTGCTCACACACTCTGTGCTCATAATAACTCTGTGCTCTGCTATGAGTACTCATTTCATATTAACATGCATATGGAATTATTTAGTAATACCGGGGTTTAATTAACAAACATACCAAGGTGTAAACATACTGGCCCAGGGGGTTGGGTTTGTGGGCGTTCTTACCTGTGGTGTAGCGGGGCTTGCTGGGGGTCTCGGCCGTGGGCAGGGGGAGGGGTTTGTCAGGCAGCGTTAGGGAGGTGGACGCCGGTGAAGACTGAGTTCGAGAGAGAGGCCGGTGGGTGGGGCCGAGCACCATGGGAACCGCCAAAGTCTCCATCTGTGCAGTCTGCCTGCGCAGCTGCTGCAGCTGCTTCTGTTTCTCCCACAGCAAAGACTGCGCAGAGATGGAAAGAGAGGAAGGAGACGAGTTAGGGCAAAAGGAGACATGCTTGACCTCTGACACTTCATACTAAAGGTCATGACCCCCCAGTGTCACCTCACATCATCTGAATGTGGTGCTACATGTGATGCTGTGAATCTGGCTAATCCTTAGCTACATTTGCTAAGGCTTACTCATACATTTGTGTGGGTTTATGCACACACTCACGCCTCTTAGCATGCAGGGATGTGTTATCACTTCCTCTGTAAATGTGATTTCATGACTCCACCTAGTGGTCATGTAGAGGAACTGTAGAGATCTTCAGCAGAGCATGGACAGAAAATCTTGTAAATCGACGTGCTTTCAGCAGTTAATGTGAGTACATCAAATAAATAAATCTATCAAAGAAAATATGCCACACTATTCATGCTACATTATTCATTCGCTCTCACATAATCTTCCCTGTCCTTCCTTTATCTTCCTCATGTGTTTGGCATGTGCAGTGTCTGTGTTTGTATCAGCATTTGTGTTATAAACATTTTCTCCTGATCCCTCTTCACCTGAGTTTAGAGCAGAAGGCGCAGTCTAAAGTGAGAGGGGACAGTGTTTGGCTTGTCGTAGCAGAACACTTGACTCTGTGAATGGATTCAGCCTGCCATGCCCAGTCCTTCAAGACTGCGAAATCCCAGGTTTAAGGGCATAGACTTGTGTGATTGTTTGGTTTGAGCTTCAGCACAGGGCTGAGCGCTATTATGAAGTGACGGCTGTGTTTGTATCAGTCATTGGTAATACTGGTCCAATATTCAGCTTTTTTGGCAATGTGTGTTTGAGTTACTGCTTTCCTACTGAATACAGAACATTTTAAGAAGCCTGACACATGATAGTCATTTAAATAAACATTATCTGGAAATAGTGTACTCACTAAAAAAAATAGAGCTGTAATTGGGTGTACTTAGTTGAGTGTGATGTAAAGGGGTGTACCTGGTTGAGTGTGATGTAACGGGGTGTACCTGGTTGAGTGTGATGTAACAGAGTGTACCTGGTTGAGTGTGATGTAACGGGGTGTACCTGGTTGAGTGTGATGTAACGGGGTGTACCTGGTTGAGTGTGATGTAACAGAGCGTACCTGGTTGAGTGTGATGTAACGGGGTGTACCTGGTTGAGTGTGATGTAACAGAGCGTACCTGGTTGAGTGTGATGTAACGGCGTGTACCTGGTTGAGTGTGATGTAACAGAGCGTACCTGGTTGAGTGTGATGTAACAGAGCGTACCTGGTTGAGTGTGATGTAACGGGGTGTACCTGGTTGAGTGTGATGTAACGGGGTGTACCTGGTTTAGTGTGATGTAAAGGGGCGTACCTGGTTGAGTATAAGCGTTTGCTGCAGGTTCATCTGCTCTCCGGGCCCCTCCCCTACAGAGCCAGGTTCTGCCTCCGGAAGTGACTCCGCCTCCCGCAGTGACTCCACCCTGGCCCTGCCCTGATGGGCGTCACTAGGGGATGGCCCCGCCTCCTCAGAGTCCATGTCCTCAGAGGGGATCTGCTTCAGCCTGGGTTTCTCGCTGGGCTTAGACATCAGCTACAGGAGACACGCACAATGCCCAGGTGAGTGTGCTGTAGCCCTACCCTGCCCAGGTGAGTGTGCTATAGCCCTACCTTGCCCAGGTGAGTGTGCTATAGCCTTGCCCTGCCCAGGTGAGTGTGTTGTAGCCCTACCCTGCCCAGGTGAGTGTGCTGTAGCCCTACCCTGCCCAGGTGAGCGTGCTGTAGCACTACCCTGCCCAGGTGAGTGTGCCGTAGTCCTTACCTTGCCCAGGTGAGTCTGTTTGAGGCGCTCCAGGTGCTGGCTGTTGGGGTGCTGCTGGAGCAGGTGTGGTGGCAGGGCACGGGCGCTCTGGGGCAGGGGCTCAGATCGGGTCCGGCTCAGGGGTTTGTGCCCCAGCGGAGCCAGGCAGTCCAGGTGAGAGGCGAACTGCAGCGGCACCGGACCGAGCCCTGGCACTGCGGAGGGGGGGGAAGGTGCGAGACGGGGAGAGGGGGGAGGAAGTTATTAAGTTATTACAGTACTCAGAAATGACCTGCTGTATGTTCCTCTTCCAGCCATAAGGAGCTTAGATTGACATGCATTTGAGTTAAAGTGTATTCATTCTCATAAACTCAAAACAATGAGTGCACGGCAGAAATACATAACCCAAAACTAAAATTATACCTTCTATGTTACCTTTCTTCCTTAAACTTTTAACTCAGCAGACAGAACACCATGCAGCTCCAGTCTAAACAAAACTGAGGCTTGAAGCAGACTTCCTGTTTCCTTGATTGACAGATTGCATCGCTATGTCTTTCTTAAAGAGACGTGAACTAATTATTTAAACCACAGAAACATACGAGTATTGCAATGAACGCTGTCACTTGGGAATACTATAAATACATGGCATGCAAATAGTTATGAAAATACATTTTACATAAAATAATAGCAAACAACATGAATTTGGTCCTGTGCTCCCCATATCTTAAACTTTTATTTATGTTACATGATATGACTTAATTTTGCACTAAAAATACAGTCTTATCGTTTATGTTACGTTCTTTGTGTCTATCTTTTTTCAGCATGTAAATGTGTTTTATCAGTATATTAATATGTCAGTATGTCTGTTTATACCACTGTGTTTATTCTACTGATGCAGCACAGCTGAAAAACGGAGAAAACGGAAATGTAGGCAGGTAGCTGAACCCAGCCACCAGGGGGCAGCATTGCCACATCGGTCTATGGTCCTCCATGTGGTTCCAATCTGTCAGCCTTCAGCCCAGACAGATGTTTTTACACAGAGCCGTCCCTGTGCTAACAACACCCATTTAATAGTAAAACCCAGAGGTCTGAGAAAATCAATAGTCTCTATGTATAAATTCAAATGAGCAACACTGGACAGTAATCTTGTAATTATTTTGTTTTACATAATAGGAGTTATATTTTTTAATTTCAATGCAGTTGGACATATTTGTCCTTGCAGTTTCATATGGTGAAATTAGCGCTAAATAGAGCAAAAAGATTCTCATCTTCAATGAGACCGCAAGGTTAGGGGATTAAGGTTAGGGGTTAGGGTTAGGGATTAGTGTCAGGGGAAGGCCTTTGTAGGTTAGAGGTCAGGGTTCAGGGGTCAGGAGATCTCACCTGCCACCAGCGGGGAGTGCACCAGGCCAGAGGGCTCGAGAATGAGTACGGGCTGCAGGTGGGAGGACAGGGCCGCACCTGGCTCATCCAGGGACAGGGGCATGTACACCTGAGGACCCCCCGTCAACACCGGCACCCGACCCACCTTCAGAGGGCTCAGCTCAGCGTCACTCTGTGGAGAGACAGGGGATTCAAAGACTCATATTCACACTGAGATGGGATTCAAAGACTCATATTCACACTGAGTGGGGATTCAAAGACTCATATTCACACTGAGACTGGGGATTCAAAGACTCATATTCACGCTGAGACAGGGGATTCAAAGACTCATATTCACACTGAGACTGGGGATTCAAAGACTCATATTCACACTGAGACAGGGGATTCAAAGACTCATATTCACACTGAGACTGGGGATTCAAACACTAATATTCACACTGAGACAGGGGATTCAAACACTCACACAGAGAGACTGAGGGGAATCAAACACTCAGATTTATACAGAAAGACAGATGTGATTTATTCAGGAGTCATGCAGAGATGGACAGGTTCTTCTACAGAAGAAAACTGAGACATGTTTCACTCAGAGTCATAGGGAAAGACAGAAAGGTTTCTCTAAAGATTCATACTGTGATTCATACAGATTCACACTGGTTCATCCAGAAAATGATTCGCTCTGATCTACACAGGCACAGTGGTTTCAGTCAGATTCATACAGAAACTGCTGAAACTGAAGTAGCAGCTTGGTAAGGCAGAGGAGACGTTGCACAATGTCAGCCTGGCTCTGATTATGAGTGAGTCTTTCAGACAGCCGTGGGACACACAGAGTTGCTCCTCCGGCCGCTCTCAGCTGCATGTCCTGCAGGTCACACTGATCCGCTCTGACACTGATCTGCATCTCAGTGGAAGACTGAGTATTTTGGCTGGCAAATTTAACTCCCACACTTCCTCCTGACAGGGTTTCGCATGTGCCGTGGCGTGTGTTTTCACACATATCACAGCCGTGACGTGGGTGTCCAGTTGGAAAAGTTTCTGAGCGAATGAGGAGGGGCTTTACTGACTGGTTCCATGAACTATTCCATCTCCACTCTCTGCGCCCAAGTGCTCTTCATGAAACGACAGTAACAGTCTGAGTTTGTAGAGAACAGCAGGAGGTGCAGTCAGGAGGAGCCAGCTGTTTACATGCTGGTGTAAGCTCTGTAAACAATCCTGCTGAGAACGTTCACCAAAACACATTACCGCAGAAACGCACACTGATTATATAAAATGACTGCTATTGGCTAGGGCTCCAAGGCCGGCTCTCAGAGTTAAGGGCCTGACCGTACTGCAGCTGTGAGGCCCAGCTGAGGCACTGCTGGTCTGGGCTAGACGTGCACATCGGTGGGGCTGCACTGTCCTAAGCCTGGCCTGGGGAATGTGAACAGGTTGAGCTGGTTACAATCCTCACGCTCATCGCCTGTTAAAGTGCTTTAACTTGGTGCACACTGACTTTGTGTTCCTCTGCTGGCCCAGGCCATATGTGAGTGCTGGTGTATCTGTGGTGTTGCTCCATGGGGCCGGTAGGACAGGTGTTACGCTCAGGTGAGAGTAAGGGGAGCGTTCGGCGGGAGGGCGCTGGGCTCTGGCTTGGCTCTTACCTTGGCATTGGCGGGCAGCCCCAGTGTGATGGTGGGTAGGGTGGACGGGCTCTGCACACTGAAATGGGCCAGCGGGCCGTCCTGCAGGAGCAGCCTCTGAGCCTGCAGACACACAACAGCACACCTGAGCACACCTGGGCGCACCTGGGCACACCTACCACCAGGCATACCTGAGCACAGCCCATTTCACACCTAACACCTGAGCTCACTAATTCTGTCATTTAATGTCATGTATGTCATTATAAGTAAAAATCTAAACAAACCTAAACATGAAACTGATGCTACGAGGTATGACATAGAGGTGAAAGGAGCATTTACATTCCATGGTCACAGAGTGGAATTTCCGTCAGCCATTTTGTGAGGTATTTCAGAAAGCTACTGAAGCTACTTCACTGCTGTATTGATGCCTTGCAATATCACACAGCTGAGCGCTGAGAGCAAGGTTAAGCTGTAGCATTCAGGAGCATGGTCCAGTTGTAAAAACAGCTCTTTTTCCCTGCCTGAAACATTATACGCTATTACTGAGAGACATTGTGTGAGAGTATTTATATTTAGCAGATAGTCTTATCCAGAGCAGTATATATATCCAGCTGGGTATTTGCTGAGGCAAACCTGCAGCCCTTTACCTGGGAATCAAACCTGCAGCCTCCGAGCCCTTTACCTGGGAATCAAACCTGCAGCCTCCGTGCCCTTTACCTGGGAATCAAACCTGCAGCCCTTTACCTGGGAATCAAACCTGCAGCCTCCGAGCCCTTTACCTGGGAATCAAACCTGCAGCCTCCGAGCCCTTTACCTGGGAATCAAACCTGCAGCCTCCGAGCCCTTTACCTGGGAATCAAACCTGCAGCCGCCGAGCTCCACACTGAGCCCCATAACCACAGTAATACAGTGAGCAGAGCCAGGGGCTGCTCCCCATGATGACGCTCTGGGGGGGGGGGGTGAACACACTCACTGTTCCTCACAGGGAACAGAAGCTTCTCTCTCCCTTTCTGCCCTGAGTGGTCCCCCAGCCAGCAGCTGCGCAGCCGCAGTGGCCTGCCGTGTCTGTGCAGCGTCTGCGCAGTGTATGGGGGGCGGGGGGGGGGGGGCGTTGTCATAGCTGTGGCCTGAAGCTGCTCAGCGGTGACACTGTTTAAAACAGTTTATTTGGGAGTGGAGCGTGGAATTTACTGCGGAAATTTCCACACACGCTGTGCAGCTGGATTCAGGGACAGACAGGATGAAGGGGGGGTGGTAACTGAATTATATAAAATAATGTAATGACATGGTCCAGGTCACCACAGCCCCTCAGAGGGGACAGGCTGTGTATGTGACCTGCAGCTGCTATACCTCTCTCTGACAGACACCCCCAGCCACCCCCGTAGCCATGGCAATGCCTGAGTGAGGTGCGCTCTGTCCAGGCACAGGTGTGGCAGGTTAAAGAAGGTTCCGGAAGCTCACCTCGTGGGACAGGCTGGCGGCCGAGGGCAGCACCCCGTTATCCAGGCTGTCATTGGGGGAGCTGCACCCCGACACCGGTGTGCTGCTGCTGCTGGGCGAGGAATCTGCGGGGAGAGGGTGGGTCACATTTACACTCGCGCCGAGACGGGCAGCGACTCAAAAACACGCAACCCAATTGCAATCACATTAACCATAATTAATATGAGACACAACTATGAGTGACAGGTGGAGAAACAGGATGGTGCAGTGACACTTAGTATGTTTTCAGGACAGTGGTCATGCGGATTTTGAGAGGCCTTGTTTCTGAAGTGGGCGGGTTGGTGGGGGGGGTAAATACCCAGTGTGTCGGGGACTCTGTGCTTGATGCTGGGCGGGGCGCTCTCCTTGCGGGTGAGCGGGCTCTTGCGGGTGTTCAGGTGCTTCTTCAGCTTGTGCTTCACCTTCAGGTTGGGCTCGGACGCTGCGGACACAAACAGAGGGAGAGAGAGCGTGACTCACCGGCAGCTAGCCGCCTCCACTACGGCGCGCCGCACAGGAAGCAGCCCGCCAAGCGCACACTGAAGCGCCAGATAAGGCCGAATTGATCTGGGAATAACAGATATGGGTGCGTACACCTGAGTTTCACACAGTATTCCCTTTAACGCAGCACACACAGGTGAGGTATTTCAGAGGCTGGTCACACGGTATACAGGCAGAGTCTATCAGAGCACTCAGCAGGTATCAGGGCTCTCCATAAAGAATGCTGGAGCGTCACTGTGCTACTGTGTTCATTCTACAGAGCCATGCTGCGAAATTAGCCATGAGCAGTGGCACACCTGGGCTGCCCTGCCCTTTCTCACAAACCTTTCCACTCAGTCATGTGACCTCCCCTCTGGCTGTCGCTCTTTGTGAAGGAGGGTGACTCATTTCCACTGGGCTGAGTCTTTGTCAATCAATTAAGCAAAATCACACGTCTGGCGATGTCGTCGTACAACCTGACTCAGCCATTCCCATTTAACCGCCATTCCCCTGTGCCTGCCATTCCCATGTGCCTGCCATTCCCCTGTACCTGCCATTCCCCTCTCTAACTGCCATTCCCCTGTACCTGCCATTCCCCTGTGCCTGCCATTCCCCTGTGCCTGCCATTCCCCTCTCTAACCGCCATTCCCCTGTGCCTGCCATTCCCCTGTGCCTGCCATTCCCCTCTCTAACCGCCATTCCCCTGTACCTGCCATTCCCCTGTGCCTGCCATTCCCCTCTCTAACCGCCATTCCCCTTTACCTGCCATTCCCCTCTCTAACTGCCATTCCCCTGTACCTGCCATTCCCCTCTCTAACCGCCATTCCCCTGTACCTGCCATTTCCCTGTACCTGCCATTCCCCTCTCTAACTGCCATTCCCCTGTACCTGCCATTCCCCTGTGCCTGCCATTCCCCTGTGCCTGCCATTCCCCTGTGCCTGCCCTTCCCCTCTCTAACCGCCATTCCCCTGTGCCTGCCATTCCCCTGTACCTGCCATTCCCCTCTCTAACCGCCATTCCCCTGTGCCTGCCATTCCCCTCTCTAACCGCAATTCCCATGTACCTGCCATTCCCCTCTATACCCGCCATTCGCCTGTACCTGCCATTCCCCTCTCTAACCGCCATTCCCCTGTGCCTGCCATTCCCCTCTCTAACCGCAATTCCCCTGTACCTGCCATTCCCCTCTATACCCGCCATTCGCCTGTACCTGCCATTCCCCTCTCTAACTGCCATTCCCCTCTCCAACCGCCATTCCCCTGTGCCTGCCATTCCCCTCTCTAACTGCCATTCCCTGTGCCTGCCATTCCCTGTACCTGCCATTCCCCTCTATACCCCCATTCGCCTGTACCTGCCATTCCCCTCTCTCCCCGCCATTCCCCTGTGCCTGCCATTCCCCTCTATACCCGCCATTCCCCTGTACCTGCCATTCCCCTCTCTAACTGCCATTCCCCTGTGCCTGCCATTCCCCTCTATACCCGCCATTCCCCTGTACCTGCCATTCCCCTCTCTCTAACTGCCATTCCCCTGTGCCTGCCATTCCCCTGTACCTGCCATTCCCCTCTCTGACCGGCATTCCCCTGTACCTGCCATTCCCCTCTCTAACCGGCATTCCCCTGTACCTGCCATTCCCCTCTCTAACCGGCATTCCCCTGTACCTGCCATTCCCCTCTGTAGTTTTGTAGCAGGTAGATTGGGAGCATGTCACTACCAGGGCAATGTCACCGCAGGTGTGTCTCACCTGCTCGGCGCAGAGGGGGCTCTTCGGGGGTGTCGCCTGGCGGTTGCTGTCCGGGGGAGGGCACCATCAGGGGCTGGGGAGGTGCACTGGGGTCTGGAGCCAGCTCCCTGCGAGGATACACACACACACACACAAAGCAGAACTTAACACAATATATTATACACACACACACACACACACACTCACACAGAGCAGAGCAGAGCTTAACACAGTATACTATACAATCACACACACACACACACTCACATTCACACTCTCACACAGACACTTACACAGAGCAGAGTTTAATGCAATATACTGTACACACACACACAACAGAGTTTGACACACTATACTATACATACACACACACTCACACTCGCGCACACTCACGCACACACACACACACTCCTCACACCCCTCTCATCTGCAGCTGAGGGGGGGAGGGGGGCAGTGGGTGTGCCTTATGGTAGGCCACACCCCTCTCACCTGTAACCTGCAGGGGGGGGCAGTGGGTGGGAATTGGTCCTCTCCAGGGCCGCCTGTTTCTGCTTCTTCAGAATTACTTCCTGGAGTTTCTGTTTCACCGCCGAACTGGCCACAGCACCTATCAATCAAAAAAAAGCCAATCAGAGACCTGGGCGGGATCACACCGCGAGGAGCAGGAAGTGGAACGCACTGAAGTGGAATTCCCACATGTCCGGGAGGTGAGCAGAGCTGCTATCACAGCAAGCAGAGGCATGTCTTCATGTGAGTGTGTGAGTGTGTGTGTGTGTGACTATGTGTGTGTGTGAATGTTTGTGTGTGAATGTAACCCCTTGCCCTTCCAGTCTAATTCTTCCACTATGACATGGCCCCTCCCCTTTATTCTAGCCCCTCCCCTCCACAGTCAGATGCCCCCCCCACCCCCACCTGCTGGGTGACTGATCCCATTGACCTTCGCTCTCAGAGTATTATTTTGTCTAATCCAGTAAAAAATAAAACTGAATTAAATCAGTTACTGATGACTCAATCCATGGCAAAGAAACTGGCAAAGCAACAAAGAAGGAGGAGGGAGACAGAGGGATTAGAGAGAGAGAGAGAAAGAGAGAGAGAGAGAGAGAAAAGGAAGAATCAGGACAGAGAATATAAAAAACAAACCAATAAAACAACACAACTTCATTTTCACATAAACTGTGAAAAGTCCCCTGGTGGCGCTCAGAGAGGCCCTGACTTGCTGAGGTGGGAGGTCACTGCGCCATCGCCCTGAAAAGCACATTCACTTCCTGACTGTGCTGAGTCATGCGCTTCCTGCCCATGTAAACAGCTATTTCTGCCTCCCTCTGATCACACTGTTATTCTTAGCATACCTGAGTCCCCTTCATCACCCTCCTCATCACCCTCATCATCACCCTCATCCCCCGGCCCTCGCTGAGGGACACAACGACGGAGATGTGCAATTCATTCATCACATAAAATATTTACTCACACCACATACGGTAAAAAACGGTATGAGGAGTTAGTGAAGCTTAGAGAGAGAGAGAGAGAGAAAGGGAGAGGGAGAGGGAGAGGGAGAGAGAGAGAGAGAGAGAGAGAGAGGGAGAGAGAAAGGGTACGGTGCGGGCAGCGCCACACACGCCACAGAGCACATTCCACATCCCAAATACCCCCAAACACCTGCCCCTGCTCTCTCCCACAGAGCAATGGGCTCACAGTACATACTGAGCACACCTTTCCCACCCTGCTCAGGTATGACTCAGGTAAGGGCTGTATAGTGCGGCTCAGGTAAGGGCTGTATAGTGCGGCTCAGGTAATGGCTGTATAGTGTGGCTCAGGTAAGGGCTGTATAGTGCGGCTCAGGTAAGGGCTGTATAGTGCGGCTCAGGTAAGGGCTGTATAGTGTGGCTCAGGTAAGGGCTGTATAGTGCGGCTCAGGTAAGGGCTGTATAGTGCGGCTCAGGTAAGGGCTGTATAGTGTGGCTCAGGTAAGGGCTGTATAGTGCGGCTCAGGTAAGGGCTGTATAGTGCAGCTCAGGTAAGGGCTGTATAGTGCGGCTCAGGTAAGGGCTGTATAGTGCGGCTCAGGTAAGGGCTGTATAGTGCGGCTCAGGTAAGGGCTGTATAGTGCGGCTCAGGTAAGGGCTGTATAGTGTGGCTCAGGTAAGGGCTGTATAGTGCGGCTCAGGTAAGGGCTGTATAGTGCGGCTCAGGTAAGGGCTGTATAGTGCGGCTCAGGTAAGGGCTGTATAGTGCGGCTCAGGTAAGGGCTGTATAGTGTGGCTCAGGTAAGGGCTGTATAGTGCGGCTCAGGTAGGGGCTGTATAGTGTGGCTCAGGTAAGGGCTGTATAGTGTGGCTCAGGTAAGGGTTGTATTATACAGCTTCATGGCAAACACATGCATCTTAAAAACACAAAAAATTACACATAATTCTAGAACGATACATTTATATACCAATGGAATAAGTTGTTAATTAACTACATGTTTTACATCACGGAATATACAACTGAATTCAGACAGATCTTAAAACCACAAAAACCTTTTATTAGCAAAAGATTGAACTAAAAGTGATAATATTTCAGTTTTTGTAGTGTGGGGGGCAGGTTTGTAACTGGAAAGCTGGGTGTGGAAATAAGACAGGCTTGGCCATCTCATGACCACAGCCCCAATCCCCTCCCTCAGGCCAACGCTGCCCGAATCTGCATGAGACCAAAAGTGCCGCAGCCCACTGGGTCAATATTTACCCCACCGCACTATTTGCACAGGATCCCTTAGTCTTAACTCTGGGGTAAACCACCATCCTCAGAGTGCATCTCTGACCGGGCGGTGATCAAGCTCAGACCACTGCAGAGTCTGGGCAGCTCTCTTTCAGAACAAAAGAGTGTGAGAACTCTCACAAAGATGAGCATGTACGACTGAAGGTCAGACGGTCGCCTGGAGTGGATGGTTAAAGAAGGCCCTCAGTGCGGCCTCCTGCAGAGGGATCACACCCTCATGACGCCCTTATCCAGTCTGCACACGGACCAAAGCTGCGGTAACTGCGAGGCAGGAGAGACGCAAACAGCGCCTGCGTACAGCACACTGATTGTATGCACTTATCGTTTTAATAAAGTAAACTAACTAAATAACTGTCGTTGCCATGACGCCTTCCTCGCTATCTGGAGTACAGCAGCAAATGAGAAACTAGGAAATAAGCAGAATCATCTCCTGGAAACTTCCCTGTCCTTTTTCTCCGTTGTGCTGGTGCTTTTTTTAAGTGGAATAGTGGAAATGAGTAAAGTCATTGGAGATTCCCGGGGAAGTCCCTCCTCCGCCCAACTCCGGCACAGACGGCAATTATCTGCTGCTTAAAAAAGACGTGCTAGCTTTGTTCTTTCATGTATGTTATTATTTTTTCTTGGAGAGCATTCTTTGGAAGTTTGGTGTGATTCTGTATGTTTGGTGTTAAAGCTTGTTTGGTTTCCATGGGGACCTGAGAGTCTTGTTGTTGGTGGAAGATTCCGGAGCTCTGGATTCCTGGCAGGGCTCTACAGGTTTAGTGTCAGACCGGATGTGAGCTGGAGACAGCCTGACTTAGGTACTGTCACATCCACACTAACGCAGGCTGTTTAAAATGGCAGCCAACCACAAACAGTGTGAGAGAAGACAGACTAATAAGGCCTGAAACACACAGTGATCCTGGATCACACACACAGCATGTCCTGGCCTTGTGCTCATATATCACACTGAATTACGCAAACTCACTGACAAACACTAACACACACCATACCGAGCCGACAAACACTAACACACGCCATACCGAGCCGACAAACACTAACACACACCATACCGAGCCGACAAACACTAACACATGCCATACCGAGCCGACAAACACTAACACACACCATACCGAGCCGACAAACACTAACACACGCCATACTGACACCGAAAGTCCAGAATTACAGCTGTCATGTTCTAAAATAGCCTGTGATTCATGAAACACAGAAAACTGAATCCGTGTGTGTATCAACAGAGCAACACATCACACAACTACAGGGTGCACAACAGCAACACACAGCTCAACTTCTGGGTTTAGGACAGAAAAAGTGAGCTTTTTCCTTTTGAACTATGATAAATTCTCTGTCTACTGGCTACTGTATAATGTATTTCTATATGAGGTCACCAAACTATGTAATGTAAGACTTAGGTTGGACAAAAGCGACTCCTTCAGGCAGTACAGGACTGAAGACTACAGAGGTTTATCCCCGGCCTGATGTGTACATGGAGGACAGAGAGGAGAACTGAACATGCACCACATAGATGCTGCTGGCTCTGTATGTGTGGAGTGGGTGGAGTCTTACTCTGCAGTGTCTGTATGTGTGAAGTGGGTGGAGTCTTACTCTGCAGTGTCTGTATGTGTGAAGTGGGTGGAGTCTTACTCTGCAGTGTCTGTATGTGTGGAGTGGGTGGAGTCTTACTCTGCTGGCTCTGTATGTGTGGAGTGGGTGGAGTCTTACTCTGCAGTGTCTGTATGTGTGAAGTGGGTGGAGTCTTACTCTACAGTGTCTGTATGTGTGGAGTGGGTGGAGTCTTACTCTGCAG
The DNA here is from genome assembly GCA_019788955.1 of Albula glossodonta. Taxonomy (NCBI): domain Eukaryota; kingdom Metazoa; phylum Chordata; class Actinopteri; order Albuliformes; family Albulidae; genus Albula; species Albula glossodonta. The sequence goes on along the minus strand of JAFBMS010000311.1, from coordinate 203,414 downwards.
TGTCTGTATGTGTGAAGTGGGTGGAGTCTTACTCTGCAGTGTCTGTATGTGTGAAGTGGGTGGAGTCTTACTCTGCAGTGTCTGTATGTGTGGAGTGGGTGGAGTCTTACTCTGCAGTGTCTGTATGTGTGAAGTGGGTGGAGTCTTACTCTGCAGTGTCTGTATGTGTGAAGTGGGTGGAGTCTTACTCTGCAGTGTCTGTATGTGTGGAGTGGGTGGAGTCTTACTCTGCAGTGTCTGTATGTGTGGAGTGGGTGGAGTCTTACTCTGCAGTGTCTGTATGTGTGGAGTGGGTGGAGTCTTACTCTGCAGTGTCTGTATGTGTGGAGTGGGTGGAGTCTTACTCTGCAGTGTCTGTATGTGTGAAGTGGGTGGAGTCTTACTCTGCAGTGTCTGTATGTGTGGAGTGGGTGGAGTCTTACTCTACAGTGTCTGTATGTGTGAAGTGGGTGGAGTCTTACTCTGCAGTGTCTGTATGTGTGGAGTGGGTGGAGTCTTACTCTACAGTGTCTGTATGTGTGGAGTGGGTGGAGTCTTACTCTGCAGTGTCTGTATGTGTGGAGTGGGTGGAGTCTTACTCTACAGTGTCTGTATGTGTGGAGTGGGTGGAGTCTTACTCTACAGTGTCTGTATGTGTGAAGTGGGTGGAGTCTTACTCTGCAGTGTCTTTATGCGTGGAGTGGGTGGAGTCTTACTCTGGAGTGTCTTTATGTGTGGAGAGGGCGGAGTGTCTGTGTGGGCGGGGTCTTACTCTGCTGGCTCTGTATGTGTGGAGTGGGTGGAGTCTTACTCTGGAGTGTCTTTATGTGTGGAGAGGGCGGAGTGTCTGTGTGGGCGGGGTCTTACTCTGCTGGCTCTTGTCCTTGTGCCAAAGCTGCTGTAGCTCCTGCTGTTTCTCCTGCTCCTGCTCGCGCCTCCTCTGCTCCATGTTGAACTGTAAGGAGGTGCACTTGCATTTAGTGGATATGTTTCCAGCACGACTTTAACACACCACCCATTTACACCAGCAACACTGGGAAACACCTTACTGAGGGGCACTATGGCTGTGCTCAGCCTGGGAACTGAGCCAGCAACCTCTTGGCTTATGCCTCACTGAGTATGTTATATTTTATGTGAGGCAGGGGGACATTTGGAGTCCTTTGGAATGTGTTGTTTTCACTATAGAATACAGAACAGTCATTAATGAGACTGAGTCAATTACACTGAGTTGCATACACCCTTATTTGCTAGCCTGATTTAGTAAAGAAATTAGTATGTGCAAAACTGGCTGGCTGATGCAAAGGCAGTAAGAGACCATGTGATTGGTTGAGGTATTTTTCTTTAATCAATAATCTTGTCATTGAAATTGCATGTGCAAAATTTTTAACATGTGCTAAAGACTTTGAAAAGTCTGGCCCTGAGTGTGTTTGGTTGACTCTACCCCACCGTGTTTGTTAGGGGCTGTGTGGTTGGGGGTGTGTGTGTTAGGGGCCGTGTGTGTTAGGGGCTGTGTGTGTTGGGGGTGTTTGTGTTAGGGGCTGTGTGTGTTTGAGGGTGTGTGTTAGGGGCTGTGTGTGTTGGGGGTGTTTGTGTTAGGGGCTGTGCGTGTTTGAGGGTGTGTGTTAGGGGCTGTGTGTGTTAGGGGGTGTGTGTGTTTGGGGGTGTGTGTTGGGGGCTGTGTGTGGGGGGGTGTGTGGTAGGGGGTGTGTGTGTTGGGGGCCGTGTGTGTTAAGGGCCGTGTGTGTTAGGGGCTGTGTGTGTGTTAGGGGCCCGTGTGTGTTAGGGGCCTTGTGTTGGGGGCCGTGTGTTTGGGGGTGTGTGTTTGGGGGTGTGTGTGTTAGGGGCCGTGTGTGTTGGGGGCCGTGTGTGTTAAGGGCCGTGTGTGTTGGGGGTATGTGTGTGTTGGGGGCCGTGTGTGTGTGTTAGGGGCCCATGTGTGTTAGGGGCTGTGTGTTTTGGGGGCCGTGTGTATTTGGGGGCGAGTTTTTGGGGCATACCCGGATGTGTTGGTGCAGCTGCTGCTGGCTGAACTGGGAGCAGGGCGGGGGCGAGAAAGGGCTGATGATGAAGGGTTGCGAGAGGGGCGTGAGCATGGCCGTGTCCGAGCCGGCCGCACCGGACGCTGACCCACCCGCAGGTCCATGGGGGCCGACCCTGAGGCCACCGACAGAGAGACTGCGGAGAGAGGAGGGGGTCATGGTGAGCTACGCTGCTATAACCAGGCTCTGGTGAACTCATTAAAAAAAAAAACTAAAAATAAGACTGGTAACTTGACTAGGTAATGACTTATATTCGCTGGACCTTATTTCCATGACCAAACCAAGACACCACCATCATTCCTATACAAAAAAGCATTTGTTCAGCTGAAATCAAACTCGCTCTGTACACAACGCAACCGCATTTAACACTTTTCCTAGCTAGATTTTTTGTGTAAGCAAATTTTTATTTGGTTATCGTTTTACATGTAGTGGTCAAAAGAGAATATGGGAATAAAAATAAAAGCAAGCAGACATTACTAATATAGTTGTATTCATGTAACTGTGCCAATGCCTTATTGTTCTATAACTGCCGGTTATAAGTATTGGCAAGGTGTGACATAAAATACTGCAGACAGAGATAAGACAGAGATACGTGAGGGGAGAACAGAGTCTTAACCTCATTCCCATGTTATTCAGCAGCAAAACTCCCATGAAAAAAACAACAAACTGTGTCAGAGAGACTGCGCATGTACACAAACACCAAACTTATTAAAGACAGGGAGAAAAGGAAGAGAGAGAGGGAGGGAGAGAGAGGTAAACACAAGTGCAGGCTGCTCAAAGGCAGTAGCAGCTGTGTGGGACTGAATGAGAAAGTGAATCCCGCTCAGCCATTACAGGGAGAGCTGGACATTAGCACAGACAATACCCCCCCACCCGCCCCGGTGCCCCCCCAGCACCCCTCTGCCCCCCCCCCCCCACCCCCTCCCACTCAGGCTCCTGCTCCTTCTCCTTTGTCTGCTCTGTACATTCAGCCCTTTTCTCTCCCCCTCTCTCTCTCTCTCTCTCTCTCTCACACACACACACACACACACACATTCACAAACTCATACACACACACATAAACACACACGCACATTTGCATGGCACTTGTGACTCCCAGGTAAAGAGTGGCTCTAGCTTCAAACATGCAGCACTGGCCAGACCAGGATGTGTGTGTGTCTGTTTGGTACTACAGGCCCCCCCAGGTGGGGGCCCATGCTAGGTGAGGCCTCTCCTCTAATGTTTACCATCATCCCACTGTTCCTCCAGCTGGAGTTATGAGAATACCAGCACAGCACACTGCTCTGCACTGCACTATGCTACGCTACACTATGCTACTCTCCACTATGTTACACTGCACTATGCTATGCTACACTATGCTACGCTACACTATGCTACTCTCCACTATGTTACACTGCACTATGCTATGCTACACTATGCTACTCTACACTATGTTCTGCTACACTATGCTACAATACACTATGCTACACTGCACTATGCTACGCTACACTATGCTACTCTACACTATGTTATGATACACTATGCTACACTGCACTATGCTACGCTACACTATGCTACTCTACACTATGTTATGATACACTATGCTACACTGCACTATGCTACGCTACACTATGCTACGCTACACTATGTTACACTGCACTATGCTATGCCACACTATGCTACTCTACACTATGTTATGCTACACTATGCTACAATACACTATGCTACACTGCACTATGCTATGCTACACTATGCTATGACACACTATGTTACACTGCACTATACTATGCCACACCATGATACACTATGTTACACTGCACTATGCTATGCCACACTATGCTACTCTACACTATGTTATGCTACACTATGCTACAATACACTATGCTACACTGCACTATGCTATGCTACACTATGCTATGACACACTATGTTACACTGCACTATGCTATGCCACACCATGATACACTATGTTACACTGCACTATGCTATGCTACTCTACACTATGCCACGCTACACTATCGTACACTATGTTACACTGCACTATGCTATGCTACACTATGCTATGATACACTATGTTACACTGCACTAAGCTATGCTACACTGTGATAAACTATGTTACACTGCACTATGCTATGCTACTCTACACTATGCTACGATACACTATGATACACTATGTTACACTGCACTATGCGATGCTACACCGTGATACACTATGTTACACTGCACTATGCTATGCTACTCTACACTATGCTATGCTACACTATCATACACTATGTTACACTGCACTATGCTATGCTACTCTACACTATGCTACGCTACACTATCATACGCTATGGTACACTGCACTATGCTATGCTACACTATGCTATGATACACTATGTTACACTGCACTACGCTATGCTACACTGTGATAAACTATGTTACACTGCACTATGCTATGCTACTCTACACTATGCTACGATACACTATGATACACTATGTTACACTGCACTATGCTATGCTACACTATACTACGCTACATAATGATACTTTACACTATGCTACTTTACACTATACTATGCTACACTAAAGGCACACGCTCTTACTAAACACCATGACAAGTTCAGAGACCAGAGTCCAAATGCAAAAATATCCTGGAGGGAAAAACAGGCCCAGAAAGCAGAAATGAGCAGAACACTAGATCCAGCTGCAGTTTAAAGTGTTAAAGAAATCAAAAGATTAAATAACAAACAGATCAGTAAAATTTTAACAAGAGGACACAGGGAAAGAATTCCAAAGTATCTGAGAGTGTCTGAGTGTTTCAAGGGGATGAGGGGGTGTGACGGATATTTACTGGAAATGAAAAGTAACACCAGCGTTAGTGCTTTAGGTCGTCCTGTGTGTGGCTCAGCCCGGCTCCCAGGCTGTAGGCCTGTGAAAGCAGAGAGAATGGAACACTCTGAACACCGGCCGCAACCTGCGCAGCACTGAGCACATACGCGCCGAGGCTTCGCCTGCCAAAGGTTTCACTCACTCATTCATTCATTCACTCACTCATACAGGCATGTGGCGAACGGGCGGGGGAGAGAGATGGAGTGAGGGAATGCAGGAGACGGAGAAAGAGAGCAGGAACACGGCTTCAACCTCCAGGTCAGAACTATGGAACGCTCGTCTCCATGGGTTTTTGCGGCTAAATATAGCAGCAGCCTGAAACAAACAGGCGCTTGAGCGGTGAGGTTAAAGATGCTGAGGGGAGGGGTGTTAGGTCCTGCATAACACTGTGCCAGTACATGCATTGTCTGAAGTGAATGGCTCTTCTATACGCAGCGGCGTAGCCATGTACTCTCGCCAGCCTCCAGCCCCGCCCACTTTGGAAACAAGGCGTTGTGTCATTCATTCACTGGCTATTCACTCCAATCAAAGACCTGATTACACACCGCCTCGGGACGTGTCGATAACTACTGAGCCCTCAGCGGAAACATCGCTCAATAGCTGTTGCTCATCATCCTTGTCGGGCTAAATGAATCACAATGTTACACACAAGGTGGAAAAAAGGATCTTCTGTCTGAAGACCTTTGATGATTGTATATTTGCACTTGATTTCCTTCTTGGGGGGGGGGGGGGGGGGGCACTACAACCTTAAGCAGCGAGTTTCTGACTGTCGGTGATGGCTCTATCACTGCGCTCCAGACTGAATGCGCGTTCTGAAGCAGGCTTCCATCGCTGCGCTCCATATTAGGAGACGTGAGGGGAATAAACAGTTTGGCGGAGGCTGAGAATACCGCCGCTGTTTGAAATTATTCAAATCCTTCGCGACAGCCTAGCGCGTATGGAAACCGCGGCAGCAATGGGGTGCCATGCTCCGGTTGCGCGGCTAAACCGCGAGGCTAACACAAACCTGCGCTCACAGAGGTTTGCCTTGACTCAAACGACACACGATGAAACGTTTCCACACCTCCTGTTTTTCCACACTAATGATTCATGACACTCTCATGACCCTGTGTGTGCGTATGGATGTGTGTATGTGTATGAGGGAGTGTGTGTATGTAAGTGTCTGAGTGTATATGTGTATAAGTGCCCGTGTACGTGTGTGTGTAAGTGTGTGTAAGTGTGAGTGTGTGTGTGAGTGTGTGTGTGTGTGAGTGTGTGTGTGTGTGTGTGTGTGGAGATCAGCTGTGAGACTCAGGCCCTGCTCGTATCATGACACAGAGGAATGCGTGATGGCCAAACCCTTTAAAATAACAGGCAGCCAGATGACAGCTCCAGCTGAGAAAACACGGCTGCAGAATGGGCCAGGTGCAGCACTGTCACAGCACACACAGGTGAGACCACTCTCTCACCACACCTGCATCTCACCTTTACCTCACCTGCACCTCACCTCCAACACCCCTTTCCCCAACTTCACCCATTACACCTGTCAGTCTGTTTCAGCAGCAATCGACCCGTACACTTACTTCCTGTTACTGTTACTGGGTCTTCACATCTGATGGAACCCTATCAGCTTTGAGTGTAGGGTTACATTAGGTTCAGTTCCACTCAGTTTCCCTGGACTGCGGTGTTCTGGCCACGTGTTCGGGGCAGCGCTTAACAAACTGTGTGTTGATCATGCTGTCTGGTTTTGTGTTGTAGAGAGGGGTTTGTTTTGTGAGGTTTTATTTTTGCATGGGTCCTTTGATAACGTTGCCACCCACAGACAGGCTGTGAAAGTGAATGCTAAAAACAGGCTAGCCAATCAGGGCTCCGTATTCGCAGCGCAGCTTCCTGCTCCAGCCCTGCCGTGTTCCGTGAGCAGCAGGTCGTTGGGTCCGTCTTTGGGTAGCTGAGGACAAACCTCACGTCGCCACAGCGGCCTTTGCCAGCGCGTAGCGATCCGCGCGATAGCACGATAGCATCTGCCCCGGAGTCAGGAAGCTCCCGGAACCAGACGCGGCCCACATCTGCACTCCGCGGCTGCAGCCAAAAGCGCATTTCCCCACTCCCGAGGAGCACCACATCCTTCACACAGGGGAACGAGAGGCCCACGTCCTGTGTCCCCTGCTCTTTTATTTTAAAAAAATTTGGAAAAAAAAAATTGGGACAATAGATGTTGACCGTGAGCATAAATCTGGGGATGGATGCAGTCACACACAGAGCCAGCCTGGCTCCTAGCTGCTCTAAATTAGCCGTCTCAAAATAAAACCAGGAAAAACAGGAAGGATTGATGATAAAAAATAAACCCAGAGAGACATCTGCCCCTTGCGGAGCGGAATCCCCCTGCCCCCCCCATTCCCTGCTCCCCTGCCCCCCCCCACACCCTCTCTCCCAGTGGAGGAAGTCAGCGCTCTCATTTGGTCCAGATCTATTTTGAGGTAGGAGGAACATGGTGGACCCTTTTTTTTTTTTTTTTGGCACTTTCAAAGGCGACTTTTGTTAGACACATTCATCAGCAGCGTTCCCATGCGCTATCCCGGCGGAAATTCCGCTCAAACAATAACGCAGAGCGAGAAAGGCGCGGCGCGACGCGGCGAAGGGGGGTGGGGGTGGGGGAGGGGCACACTCACACTTAAAGCTGTTTATAAATCATTTATTACACTGTTTGGAAGCAGAGACAGTTTGTGAGTTCACAAGACAGAACTATGAATTCTGGGGATGTAAAAATTAATATTGTGACCTTTATAAATATGTAGATCACAAACAGAGCTGTCCTATGCTCACAGGGTGAACGACACAGTGCCAGTCTGAAGAGTGGCACTCACTGTGTGTGTGTGTATGTGTGTGCATGTGCATGAGTGTGTGTGTGTGTGTATGCACGTGCATGAGTGTGTGTGTGCGATTGTGTATGTGTATGCACGTGCATGAGTGTGTGTGTGCATGTGTGTGTGTGTATGAATATGTGTGCATGTGCATGTGTGTGTGTGTGTGTGCACGTGCATGAGTGTGTGTGTATGGATGTGTGTGTATGTGTGTGCATGTGTGTGTGTGTGTACGTATGTGTGTGCACATTCATGGGTGTGTGTGTATGTATGTGTGTGCACGTGCATCGAGTGTGTATGTTTGTGTGTAAACAGGATCCCTATAGACTTAACTATAGACTATATCCCTATAGTGTGTTCATTCATACTCTGAGGTGCTGCTGGTCTGGACTTGTTTGCTCTCTGCCGTGTGGGTTTCGGGGGGGGGTTAAATATCCTGTGCCCCTCCAAACCCCCCTCCTCTCCCCTCCCCTCCATGACCACATGCCCACCGTACTTTCAGCACCCTGTACCTCAGTCATCCACAGCTCCACAAAATTCCTACATTATAAGACCACTCCTCTTCATCTCTCCAAAAACCTGATAAATAGTCACATTGGGGAGTAGTGGAATTCATTTTTTTTTATTTTCACTACCTTTGACCGATTCTTTTCATAGTGTTAGTTCATTGCATCGCGTTAGTCTTTGTCGAGTTAGTGAATTTCATGCATCGTGTTCTGCGCGGTCTCGCTCTCTCCTTCTCAAAAGAAATGTTTAATCTCAGTGAGACTAACCTGGTTAAGTGAAAGGGTACATAAAGGTCTCAACCATCACACTGTACAGCAGCGTCCCCCTCGCCTTAGCCCCCCCCACCCCCTCACCCTACACTTTCATCTTTTAATAACAAATAAATATCTTTTATCCTCGATTAGGAATGACACTTTTGATATTTCGTATATATTGTATATATTGTTGTATAGATTTTATTTTTACTTTTTACTTTTCCTGGTATGTCCTAAATTCTATAGTCTGTGCACTCTGCTGTTGTAACACCTTAATTTCCCTCTTGGGGGAAAAATAAAAACTATCTTATCTTAAATAAAAAAGTAAATGGCTGATGACAACGGCGCTCTTCAGTGTTGACATAGAGTTCTGTGGCTGAACGTCTGGAGACAAAACGCTATAAATAATGGAGGGGGGGGTACCAAAACCTGACACCCCTGAGAAAGCCATCCCCAGCCCTTAAGCCACTGCTGAAATATCTCAAACTTCCCAGAGAGGGGGGGCCGGGGGAGGGGGTGGCAGTGGGGGGTGGGGCCAGGGTCATTGTTCTGATCGTATGAGTGGCTGTTGCTCGGAGCTGCAGGTGACTCTTTGACCATCAACACGAGCGAAACCCGAAACGCCTCTCCCCGTTCCTTTATTCCCTGGAGAGAGCACCCGCTGACTGAGCTGGAAACAGTCGCTGCCGATCGCATAAAACAACCAGAGCCAAGACCTCTCTGACCGTGCGGCCATTCACTGCACTGAGCTCTGCTACAGCCAAATTCACATCCACATTCTGACCAAACACTCAGAAAACAGTTACACAGAAGAGTTCATTTACACAGAACCAACTGAAAAACACCCCTCATTCACTCACTCATGAGCAGGGTAACTATCAAGGCTGTGATGTGTGCAAGAGAATCTGTGGGAAATCTTTCTAGGATGAAATCAGAAAGTAGACTTTTACAGTCAACCCTCTCATGTTCACTGACTTTCAGAAATGCGTAAATTTTCAGACTCAGTCCACTGCAAAAATCCGACATAGTTTACATGCTAGTAGTGTATACAGCTGGCTATCTATGAAAACAAGTCCGAACAAAGGACTCACTCAAGGGGACAACTGATGTGCCCCACCCTGGATTCAAACCTGCAACCTTTCAATTTACAAACAAAAAAACCACACCGCTGGCTAGAAACCAGACCCTCCCGGAATTTGAGTTTGCAGAATTAAAGAAATTTACGTTAAAAAAAGGCAAAGCCTCTCCAAAGTTATGCAAGCATGGAAAAGTTTACATTTCAGGAGAAACATGAAATATAACACTGTAACTTTATTTTATGTTTTTGAAAATTACACATAATTCTGCAATCACAAATTCTTGGCAGGAACTGAAAACACATCAATGCATTTTAGATTTACAAAAATCTGTCAATTTATGACATGTGAACTTTTAATCTTTAAGAATCGTGAGTTTAATGGGACACCTTGTCGCTGCTGGAGGTGCGCTGGCCCCCCAAACCCCTCCCACCCCCAGCAGCGCAGCCCGCCCCACTGACCTGTACCCATGTCACACTCCGCTGATTTTAACAACCTGCTCTCCTGTACTGTAGTACAGAAACCTCACTGTTTGGGGTTTAAGAACATTGCTACTGTCCTAAACAAAAGTCGCCGCTAGTGGACAGCAGGAAGTCAGACACTTCGGCTCACACCATAAGAGTGTTTGAGAACTTGATGCTAAAAAAGTAGACGTTTTGACCCTGTGGTTAATAACTCAGTGCGGCTTTTAAAAGAAAAGAAAAAAAAATTTTAGTCGGTCCGTGTTGCTTTGTTTATTAGTGACTGACAAAACTTCATAAACGGCACACAGTGCACTGGAGGGGACCAGCCTGTTTTCAGAGTGCTAGCGTGCTAACGTGCTAAAGTTCCAGGCTGGCCCCTCCCTGGGCTGAAGCGTTCCCCCTAAAGCCGCTAACGGGTCCATGAACTCGTCAGCATGGCGAACGGGGCTGATAAGCCCGACCCTGAGACAACACAGGGCTCGGTAATGAGGGTGCAGGGCTGGGGGGGTTTCTGGTCATGACATAAAAATGTAAGGTATTGTGTTTGGAATGTGCAGAGTCTCCATTCCCCCCCCATTCTGAGCTGGAAGCACCGGGGGCCTCCAGCACATCTCAGCTTTCAGCAGGGAACTGTCAGACCGAAGACACGGCGCCTCCAGGAACCGTCAGCCCCACAGGAACAAAGCAATATTAATGCCCAGTGTCCTTCTACACCACGGACTGACATCTCCAAGGGTGTGGCCAAACTCCCACGCTGGACAAACTACTAAATCATATTTTAAATCCCATACTTTGGATCTTCCTATAAAAACTATCAAATAAGTCTAACAAGGCTCTACAAGTATTTTTTTGCAATTATAAGGAGGGAAAAGTATTTTTGGAACGTGACACACTTAAATGGTGAATGTGTCTATGTAGATCAAGATACTTTTTTGGGTTCCACTAATCCTGCTACACAAAGTTGGAGAGCAAGGATCTCACTGTCACAAATACACTTTTACCGCACAGTCCCAGCGCACTGCAAAGAACACAAGGGGGAGAGATGAAAGAGAGCGGGAGGGAAGCGAGAGAGAGAACCAGGGAGGACATTGACTGATACTCAAACTGGTGCCTGCCTGAAAACCTAACCGTCCTCACAACGCAAAGACACAAAATCCGTTACCAGCTCGAAAGGCAGCGATGTGGTGTTTTTCTCAGCAGTTGGCCATGGTTTGGGTGGGTGTAAGAGCAGGCAACTTCAGGGAACGGCCGTAGTGAATGAGCAGTAAACATAGAGACATGGGCCCTGGGAGTGATGGCATCGCTGTGCGACGCTCCGGTGCCGCGCAGGAGAGGGAAAATGAGCCACGCAGCTCATTTGTTTCTCTGGAGCAAGCAGGGCAAGGAGTGGAAGTATTTTTAGTAGTGCTGATGAAACGCGATTTAAAAATGATCATTATGGAAAGCGCATAAGGCCCAGGTGAGAGCAGCCGCGTAAAATCATACATCGGGACTCAATCCGTGAGGAACAGGAAGCTCTTTAATATTTCACACCGTTCTGTCAACCAGCCCCAACCCCAGGCAGTCTGGATATCACGCTCAAAAGGCACTGATGGCTTCATTCAACCAAACGTACTTATTGTCTTTAAGGACATGCAATGCAATCAAAACAAACTTTACATTACAACATTATTTTCTTTGAGTGTTTTTATTGGAGACAGGCACATATGTTCTTTGGAATGTGTTCTTTTCATTCTGACACAGAATAGCATACGCCCTCACAGAGGGAGAAAAAAACACAGCAAAGTGAGTTTGGTCCTCCCTAACCTGTATTCTGTAAATATGTCACCTGCCAAATCTGTCAAATGTCTGGGTGTACACAGTACCGATCTGCTTTTATAATCATACTCTGAATGGGCACAGGCTTTGAAGTGGTTTTATTAAAAACATAAATAATAATTAAGCTTTGCAGATGTGTTCTGTGAAACCCATGACAAGCTGCACCCCCACTCCACTGCGATTCTCCCATCAGATAGCGCACCGCCTGGCACCGAGCGGGTCTTACGAAACATTAGCATGCCCACGGGGCAGCTGGGAACGCTGAGCCAAAGCACACAGTAACCATGCACCGCCATGCTGACATGTAGGTGTCGGGGTGTGTTGGAAGAGAGGCGCGCTGCTCGGGATGAGGGCGCAGTTATGCAAACACGCAGGTATTTTCGGTCGCTGCTTCCTCGTGTTTCTGTGGGTGAGCTAATAATAGCTGCCGTCACGTTGGCCTTTTTGCACTCTGATTTCGTTCCAAACGTCTCTCGGGGGAGTTGCACAAACGCCCTGAGACACGCAGCTCATCCACCCAGCGTCCCCAAAGTTATGCAACCAGAACTGAGCTCTTGTTGGTTTTGTGTTTCTGATGGGCGAGGTCAGCGCCACACATCGGCCCAAGGAAGCCTTGGGTTTTCTCTCTCTACAGCGACAGATCACAGTGTTGATGTCATCATTAACTGAAGGTCAGAGACGGGCTACAGGGACAGGTTTATTAAGGCTTCACCAGCATGGACCTCACAGCCAATCACAGCCTGCAGTCACAGGTACTCTGAGGAGCCTGCTTATTTTAACCAATCAGAGTGTTTTTCATTGGAGAGCTGAGCTTATGCCTTGATTTATGTGAAATGTTTACTGGCAGATAGTGGCTCCACCTCTTGTGGGGTTCACGAAGCTAGGCTGCCCTGTCTCTGACTTTTCACACACACTCTGTCATTATCCAGGCAATCAGCACACAGTGTGTATGTCTTCTTTATGTTGGTTTGTGTGTAGTGTGAAACAGGACCATGCTTATCTGTGCTGGTGTGTGTGTGTGTGTGTATGTGTGTGTGCACATGTGTGTTTGAGTGTGAAACAGGACAATGCTTAGCTGTGCTGGTGTATTGTGTGTGTGTGTGTGCACACGTGTGTTTGAGTGTGAAACAGGACCATGCTTAGCTGTTCTGGTGTATTGTGTGTGTGTGTGTGTGTGTGTTTGTGCGTGTGTGTACATGTGTGTTTGAGCATGAAACAGGACCATGCTTAGCTGTGCTGGTGTGTGTGTGTATGTGTGTACACGTGTGTTTGAGTGTGAAACAGGACCGTGGTTTGCTCTGTATTGGGGTGTGTGTGTGTGTGTGTGTGTACATGTGTGTTTGAGTGTGAAACAGGACCGTGGTTAGCTCTGTACTGGGGTGTGTGTGTGTGTACACGTATGTTTGAGTGTGAAACAGGACCGTGGTTAGCTCTGTACAGGGGTGTGTGTGTGTGTGTGTACACGTGTGTTTGAGTGTGAAACAGGACCGTGGTTAGCTCTGTACTGGGGTGTGAGTGTATGTGTGTGTGTGTGTGTACATGTGTGTTTGAGTGTGAAACAGGACCGTGGTTAGCTCTGTACTGGGGTGTGTGTGTGTGTACACGTATGTTTGAGTGTGAAACAGGACCGTGGTTAGCTCTGTACTGGGGTGTGAGTGTATGTGTGTGTGTGTGCGTGTGAGTGTATATGTGTGTGTGTGTGTGTGTGTGTGTGTGCGTGTGTTTTGGAGAGGGTACAGTTTCCCCTGCATGACTCCTCCAAGTTTCCAAAGCTGATCGCGTTTCCTCCACTGAGGTCACTGGGCTCGCAGGTAAAACTTTTCCTTTACAGAGCCGGCCTTTCAAATGAAACCTGCCACCACCACAGTGAAGCGCACGGACCACAGTCCAGCAATCATTCACAAAGGTCACTCAACACGCTGCTGCACCGCGTTAATCACTACAACAGCTCTCAGATCCCTAGGGCTACGGCACAATCACCAGCAAAAACGTGATGTACTGGCACCTTTCAAAACATGATTTAAAGTTAAAAATGGCTTATTTCTTTATGTATATAATGTTATTGTGAGCAGAATATTTGAACTTTTCTCCTAATTAAGTTCAGTAGATGGAATTAATCATCTGCCCACCTTTGCGGGATGAAGGCTGGCGGCAGAACACATTTATACACTCATTCTCTAAGAATTCCCCTGCCATAAGACACAGCCAAAGAGAGAGGCTGCAAATTCTACACACGGACCCAAAGTCAAGAGTGATACAAACTGTGCTCTAATGCTTCATTATTATAACTATGAATATTATGAATATTATTGAGTTAATTCTTTTATTTACATTTCAGCTTCAAAGGTTTCCAGCTTTCCAGATCTTCTGACTTTCTCACAATTTAGGCTGAGTAAACTGCTGCAAACCTCGTCTGTTTTACTTGGCTCCCTCCACCATTATTAGAGTGCATTGAAGCAACACCATCAGGTTTGTATGTCTGTTGTCTGACCCAACAGGGGTGCAGAGGGGCTCTGGGTTTGGGGTGCAGAGGGGCGCTGGGTTTGGGGTGCAGAGGGGCTCTGGGGTTGGGGTGCAGAGGGGCTCTGGGTTTGGGGTGCAGAGGGGCTCTGGGTTTGGGGTGCAGAGGGGCGCTGGGGTTGGGGTGCAGAGGGGCTCTGGGTTTGGGGGCTCTGGGTTTGGGCTCAGGGTTTGGGGGGTGAGGGGCTCTGGGTTTGGGGTGCAGAGGGGCTCTGGGTTTGGGGTGCAGAGGGGCTCTGGGTTTGGGGTGCAGAGGGGCTCTGGGTCTGGCAGTTCCTGCATGCGCTCAGAGCTGCAGAAAGAAAGATGGGAAGTCTGGCGAAGGCTGAGACAAAGGTAAGAGAGTTTTACTCCATGGCAGAGAGAGAGTGAGAGAGAGAGAGAGAGAGAGAGAGCTGTGCCATTTTAATGAGGCAGAGTGCAGCCCCCCCAGCCCCCCACCCCCCCCAGGACTGTTATGGTTGTACTTCATTGCTTGGTTTCCTGCCTGGGCGAGGAAGCGCTTGTGATTAGTGCTTCTACCGTCAACAGATCGAAAATACCGCCATAAAAATAGAAAAGACAAGAACGGCTGCTCTCTCCCTCCCTCCCTCCCTGCTCTCTCTCTCTCTCTCTCTCTCTGAACTATAATTAGGCAAAGAGCTGCTCCCCAACGCTCCTCTCTGGTCAGCGATAACATCCTCTTTTTTACATTCTTTCTTTCTTTTTCTTCTTCTTTTTTGTCTGCCATCAGGCACCCTAGCCTGTTGCCCCTGGTTACGGTCACTTTTCGCCCGTAGCGTCCACTGCCATCCCATAAACATGCAGGAAGGGGGCCTGATCACCATAGCAACCTCACTAGACAGAAGGAAGCAGAGTGTATAAAAACACACACAAAACCCCGACACCAAAGAGAGACTTCCTGTTGGCAGAGTTTTGTCTCAGCCTCCTTTTAGCGACTGCCGCTTGAGATCGCTTATTTATGTGCCATTTCACTCACACTGACACACAGACACACACACGCACATACACACATACACGCACACACACATACACACGTACACGCACACACACATACACACGCATACATGTGGGCACACACAAACAGTCTCTCTCTCTCACACACATACGCACGCACACACACACACACACACACACACACACCCTCAGACACACTAACACACACACAAACACCCTAAGACACACTCAAACGCACGCACGCACGCACACACGCACGCACGCACAGCTGTGTGGAATAAAGCTAATTTTTCATTTAACACAGCCATGAGTCAATATTGCACTTATAACACAAGTTAAACAGAACTTCCAAACAGATTCATGCAGTAACTAAGGTGTGTGTCTCTGCAGTAGCAACAGAGCTAGCTGACCTACATAGACCCACAGATGTGGCAGACACACTTATGCACTTCAGTCGGTAAGTCGCTCCTAGTGCCAGCAGCAGCTAAATGACTGTAATATACCGCAGCGCTGTCCTTCAGATGGAACCTTTTACACTGTGAATTAGGGCCTGGCTGAGGATCTTTTGAGGGGTTTTTACATCGTGGTCCTTTATGTGACATTACTGAAACAGACGGGATGAACAGTGAGTCCTGCACAGGTTTTCCCATGGGCAGAACCACTGCCGCGAGTAAGACAGCCTGCGCAGACGGATGCACGCCTCTGTGTCTCTGCAGCTGCGCAGACGGATGCTCACCTCTGTGTCTCTGCAGCTGCGCAGGCGGTCTGCGTGCAGCCACCGCTGCTGTTTTTCGATGTTGCTAAATCAGCCTTGTGTAAGACAGGATCTCCAATTATAGCCCCAAACCACTCATGCTCAGGCCGTCTCTCCTGACTGGGGAACCCACAGCCTGTGAGTGAGAGTGTGTGTGAGTGTATGTGTGTGTGTGCATGTGTGTGTGCGGCTCTGTCTGTGTGTGTGTGTGTGTGTGCGCGCACATGTTTGTGTGTGTTTGTGTGTCCGTGCACGCATGTTAGTGTGTTTGTGTGAATGTGTTTGTGTGTGCGCGTGCGCGTGCATGCACCCACATTACCAGTGTCTGCTCTTCCTCAGTTTCAGACCGCATGGCTCCACCCCTTGCTCCACCCCCTGCTCCACCTCTGAAAAACTCTTATTGGCATAAAAAGGCTGCGCAGTGGAGCTCTGTGCTACAAGTGGACAAACCTGGAGTCTAGAATCAGAAAGCCTGGAAGCAGAACCCACTGCACACAGACAGGTCTGAATGCTGGGACTGCTTGGCAGGCTCTGTCACTGAGGCACTCTGTCACTCTGTGCTGGGGGCAGCGGCCCTGCTGGGGGCAGCGCTGGACACTCTGCGGATAAGCCATGAGCCTCGCCAGGCTGAATGGCCTGCTCTCCTAATCAGCGTTCTTACGTTCTCATATTGAGTTAATCAGGTGTTAAAGGGCTCATATCTGGGCTGTCACGCTGCGCTCAGAGCGCAGTCTCACTGTCCCGCAGCAGGGCAGGAGTTAAACACAAGCGTCTCGGAGTAGAGCTCCACTCTGTGTATATAAACATTCCACCCTCCCCTTCCTTTTGAAGTCTGAAACACCCCCTGGCTATCCCACTCTATTTATAGGCCTGACAGTTGAACACAAAAAAACACTACATAAGCTGTTATCACCTGGAGTATCCTAAGGTGCGCCCTCCCTTTTCTCCATACCTGAGCAAGCTGTGCACCTGCACACAGGTACACTACCATTCATACAAGCACATAAATATACACACACACACATGCACACACTAACACACACACATTCACACAATCACACTGCTCTGTTAAACTGCTCTGTAACGGTATGCAGTGGTGGCTGGGGTTTGGTTCAATCGCTCTGTTACAGGTTGTATATGCAATACCATAAGAGAAGTCAAATGCCACTCGGCTCTAAGAGCAGGTGAAAGCCGTTTCGGGCTAAGCTCTCCAATGGGGGGTGAGCATCCGGACTGGACAAGGAGGTGACCCCTGACCCCTTCACTAAGGACAGTCACTTCACACAAGCTGAAAATACAGAATGCCAATCTGAAGGGAATGGGAAAGCACGTGCTTATTTTAAAGACGTAGTGCAACAAAAGTAAAATTATGATATTTCAGGAGAAAAATGAGTGATGTTGGAAGCTTTAATATGGGGCTGGAGTCACAGAACTGAATAAAAGAGTATCTGCATTTTGTTGACATGGTTAAGTAAAGGAAAACGTGTGAACATTTGACTTGGAACTGTGAAACAGTTAAATGCTATTTGCTGCTTACCTCAAGCCACACTTTGGCGGATGCAAAAATGCAGATAATGACACCTTTCCCGTCCCCCTCCCTGCCTTTCTCAAGGCTCTTTAAAATTTAACAGCTGTTCCGGGGAAAACAGGGGCAGAGGAATGCGCATGGAGAGTATGCGCAGTCACGACCTCCTGCTTGAGCGCACAACGACTGGCGAGGGTCACGCTAAACCCAAAACCAGACAGCGCCAACGCGCACACACACCAACGGAGGACCAAACACCTCCAGAGACACACACACACCAACGGAGGACCAAACACCTCCAGAGACACACACACACCAACGGAGGACCAAACACCTCCAGAGACACACACACACACCAACGGAGGACCAAACACCTCCAGAGACACACACACACACCAACGGAGGACCAAACACATCCAGAGACACACACACACACCAACGGAGGACCAAACACATCCAGAGACACACACACACTCAGCAGAGGATAATACTGCACCATGCAGAAACAAAAACGTTTCCTTTAAACCTAAATCACTGTGGTCGATTCTCATGATTAGTCTTGAAATTCCGTTTGAACCCTGTGAGGGGTGCCTGCTGAAACCTTTTATTGTGGTGCTGTGGAGCAGCAGCATCTGAACTGAACACATGACACTGCGACGGCATCAGGCCTGAGCTTCTAAATCCACAATCCTCTTCAGTCTTTGAGCAAAACATTTCAGATTTTACATTTTCCTCCCCTACCTAATGTCTCACGATTGAGGAGCTTGGCTGTCATTATTATTATTATCATAGCTGAAGCAGAGTAAAATGCTGAAACACATAAGTGAGGGTT
>JAFBMS010000311.1:172500-180000 GCA_019788955.1 Albula glossodonta | reverse complement strand
TTGTTTATGTATGTATAAATGGTTGTGGCTAGCACATAGCTTGCGTTTCGGATAGAAATATCGGCTTCTTGTACTAGTGCTGGAATATTGGGTGAGAAAAGGCGACAAGACTGTACCTGCCGCTCCCGGTAAACGAGTATCCTTTCCGTCAGTGTCTAAGGTCTGTCCCGACGCCGTAGTTCCATCTGTTGGGAGGACGAGAGCTTATTAGGAATGGTTCATCTTTTTAATCAATAGAACATCAGCAACGTCGATATCCCAGCGTAGTATCCGCTGGGGTGTTTCACTCCAGGCAAATCACACATCTCAGTTCAGCAGAAAAAGCATTGTGTAACGGACAATTACTTTTGGAAGAAGTTATAACTTAAAACAGAAAGAACATCTTGTTGTCACAAGTTTCCAATGAAAAGACTCATCCAACACTGATACAATTTTAGAGAGACAGTGAGCCTTTTAACTAATGACAAAGTCTTTAAACATTCACACAACGAATGGTATTTGCATCCGAAAATGCAAAAAGCCACACAGACCTGTTGTACTGTCACCGAGCTTCAGTGTTGTTCATACACACTTCCGAGATCTTATCCTGAGGTTTCATCAGCGGATGGGTTCATTCTCAAGAAACCTGCAACTTCTTCAAACATCCGTGTCTTTAAAGAACGAAGAGAATGTCCCTCTTGAGAAAAAAAAAAAACAACTGAGAAGTATACGACTTCGCCACCCACACCCGATTCGGAGTACTATAAACTTTTAACTCGTTCTTAATTTGTTTAACATCCGCGCTCAGTGTGACATCTGGGTAGAGGTAGGCTACTTCCTTCACAACCTGCATACGCAGCGAAAACAGTCGCGATGCAGATCAGTTTGAAAAATAAAACAACGGCAAACTTTTCTATGGTTTTAAAAAGTGCATTACATGATATCTGTAAATGCAAAGCTCTTGATTGTGCTTCCTTACCACCGTTTCTAAATTAAAACACTTCCATATATGTTCGGGGTGTCGTATCTTTTATGAATGAGTCACAGGTCGTTATAATTATTTCCCTTTTCTTCTCTGCTCCCTCAGCACATGCTCCAAACTTTCGCTGTGTTCAGTCCCGCTTGACTTGTTCAATAGAAAACTTCCCAGGCAAAAACTCCGACAGAGACAAGTGAGATTCGTCAACACTACAGATCTATGTGTGCGAGAGAGAGAAAAGGGTATGGGAAGCTAGTTGAATAGTCCGGCCCCAGAGGAAGACTAAAATAGCAAACTAGGCGGGTGCCACCAAAAATAGCCTTGACATCACACGACTTCTCTCTCGTATTGTTTCCCTAGCGGAGCTCCCTATTGGTGAACTCTGTAGCCAATCCGACGCTTTACTTTTTCCTCAAACCATTTCACAGTTTCTTGCGCTTTTCTCTTTCGGTTCTCTGCGGCCTTTTGAGCGGCCCCTGGCTCCACCTGCTGAATCTATGCGGATGTTTACGGCTCGCGCATCCGTATCGGGGACAGGTGAAAACCGACCCGGCATTGAGAACGCCCACGTAGCTCCACACATAAATTGTATTTCTTAAACTATGTTTTATGTTTATAATATTTTACCTAATATGCACATGTTTAACTCATGCACTTGTCCATTGAGACATAAGTTGTGAAATTCTATAGAAGAGTGGCACTGTTAGCGCAAATGACTGCATTGCTCACAAACACCTACAGGGCAAAGGAACTGTACAGACAATTACAAACAATGTCATGAAGCAGTGGAGCTGTCTCTACAATTTTAAACACAAATGAGCAATGCTCATACTTGCTGTTGATACTGTGTAGTACTACGATATGTGGAATGTAGTGTATAAAACAGATAGACAGGTAAAACATTCGCTTCAAAGGTAAAGACCTAGACTAGGACTGGACTTCGTTCGGTAAGGTCACGGGCATCCCCAATGCAACTCAACATGTATGGCGGAAGAATTAAGTTTTAGTTCAAACGGACTAAGGTGAACTTATGCAGACGCTAAAATAAGCACATGCACATTAAGCTGTTCTAAAATAACGACAGAACTGCATTTAATGTGAAAACAACCACATGGTGGTCTGACTATGCTATGCATTTGTGCGTACAGTTTTTGCGTAAACTGTGCCTATACTCTATTTCACATTTACCTAGAAATTTGCACCTGTAAGTAAACATCACACGGTGCGAAACCACACCCAGTGGTTAAAACATCGTATTGTAAGCTATAGATGGGCAGTCTATCCGTTTTAAGTATAATGAGAGCTCAGGGGTGTTTACAGTCGTCATTCAACGGACGATGCTGTTCCAGGAAATCACAGTCAGCCAGCAACCACGCGTTTGATGTAAAATAAGCACGTATTTAATTGTACTTAAACTAATGGAGAGTTTTAAAAATCAAGCTTCAGAGAGTGAGTGTGTGAAGGAATGTGTATCCTTCAGACCAGATGCATAAGCACTGATGCGTTATAAAATGGTAAGCATATAGGACAATGCGACGGCTAATCTCTCAATTTGAATAGAAAAACGAATGCATCGCATAAGTAAAACACTAATGACAAAATAATCTCATCACGTATACTGCTTACACATGGTCTGGAGTTTACGAAGTGGTACATACTGATATAAAAATATATAAATGACAAAGTTTGTTTGCAGCTAAGGCAGCAGAGTTTACAAAGATTTCTGTTGATTAATAAGGTTTCTTTGAGCTCCTGCAGCAGAGCGAGCCTGGCCTAATCCATCTCACACACCTGGCCTCCACTCGCTGCTACGCATCGGCTTGATTTGGCATAGTCCGTGTCCGATTTGATTTGTCTTTCCTAATATTTCTGAGAGTGGATTTCATTGGATCGTTCTCCGCACTCACCACCCACCTCACCATAACCTGTAGTTCATATTTCCAATTCAGAAGCACGGGTTAATGCTCCTGTGCTTTGCTAAGATCGAGATGTTAAGGATATTTTTTCAAAAATGTGCCATGGAAAGGTTTGCAGAGTTAAACGTATCTTTACTGTGAAGCCATCGCCGAATCTTCGTTTCGAAAGTGTCTTTTATAATGAAGACAGGCTGTCATGCCAGCCCAGAATCATCCACAGAAACGACCCAAGATTGCTGTGGTTCGGGTCATATGACTTGTATTGTCTATTATGGAGCTAGAAGTGAAATATCTGAAGAGAAAGGGTTTATCATCTGCATATGTTGGACACTAATTCAGAGGAAGGTTTTGGAATTTCTAATTTCTGTACATTTTTTTAAACCACCTGTGTGTGGCCCCAGAAAGAGATATGGGAGATTACGTCACTGGATCATTGAAGAACAGAAGCAGATAACGGTTTTCAAATCACATTTTAGAAATATTCATCTGATTCAGTAATTTTGTAAGTTCTAGTTATGCTATTTTGTCGTTAATGTTATTTGAGGGTATCAGAGAGAATGAGC
Source organism: Albula glossodonta (assembly GCA_019788955.1). Lineage (NCBI taxonomy): Eukaryota > Metazoa > Chordata > Actinopteri > Albuliformes > Albulidae > Albula > Albula glossodonta. The sequence goes on along the minus strand of JAFBMS010000311.1, from coordinate 176,563 downwards.
CCCCTGCCCTCATTCACACTCATCTTGGGCCAAATTGCCAAAAGCTGGTCTGACAAAAGGATATGAGCTCCAGATAAGCGCTAACGTCAGTCTATGTGCAGCTTCTGTTTGTTTGTTTCCTCGATCTTGTCCAGTTCCACGTACAGAACAGCCGTTATATTTCTGAAAATAAGTGTGTGGTTGCGCAGGCGCGGCGCTGGCCCGCAGATAAGCGAAGCACGCATACATGTGGCTGCTGACCACAGAACTGTGGCCTTCTGGGAAACAGGCAGAGACGGCCACATTCAGGGTGTCTCTGCAGTTTCCCTGACACAGTTACACTAGCCCCACCTGACAAGACGCACCTGAGCAACTCTTCTCCAGTGAACTCTCTCCCTTCCCTAGAAGGCGGGGGGCTGTTCAGGGCATGCAGCTCTGCGCAGTTCTGCTGAAGATGTAAACACATCAGCACCTCTGGTCTGAGAAGCTGGCCTCTCACCAAAACCGGTACCCTCAACTTTGGTTACCAGGGGAACCCCTGCTGGGTGCTCGGTTTCCACGCCACTGAGGGAGTGTGTCACAGACAGGGTTCAGCAGAGGGGATTTCTCTCAGCCACTTAAAATAGATAAATGGAAATAAATAGTCATCCACTTTCATCTGATATGCCTGCCTCAGTGTGATTCTGTGGGTCAGACAGCTGCACAGCTTCAGATCCTGTGCTGCTTCACACAAACACACACACACACTGCTGTCTGAGTGAACACAGTGTCTGTGACACAGTGACCCAGCCTTCATTTAAGCGTAGCCTAAAATACCCTGAGAATACCATGCAGGTGTGCTTGGTTTTGTTGGTTAATTACTAGCCAGGTACCTGTTTACTGGTTCATGTATCACATGCTTGTTTCAAATGATAAACTGGCTGGCCAGTGCTAGCGTCAGCACACGGGACAGCAGAGGGTCCAAATGACCGTCTGTATGAAGCTTTTCTTCAGAGACATTCGCATTTCTACAGCAGTTATCAACAGTGCGTTACCCTCGGCTCGCCTCTCAAAAACACGAGGAAATGTCATACCCCCACACTGTCATAGTGATGTCAGTTTAAATGGGAAAAGGCTATCAAAGTCTGCATTTCAGTACTGGTTATTTCATACGCATCATATGTGAAACTGGCTGACCAAACCTGTCCCAAATCGGGCATTAGGGTAGATACTGGGCCAAAGAGCTGATGTGCCCTGCAGGACCCCCCGGTCTCAGGCTCTGCATGTGCTTTCAGCCTCCATGGCACATGCTCAGGGGCTTAAACAGTCTGACTGAGGTGAAGATCATGCTGTTTGACAACCACTAACTGAGTTCGGTACGAGGAGTTTGGGGTGGAGTAGAATTTCGTTGCATTGGCTGTTCTCTCTTTTCTCACATTTGCTCTGGTGTTAGTGTGAGGTGGAGCTGGATGAATGCTGTGATGTTAGTGTGGGGTGGAGCTGGATGAATGCTGTGGTGTTAATGTGAGGTGGAGCTGGATGAACACTGTGGTGTTAGTGTGGGGTGGAGCTGGATGAACACTGTGGTGTTAGTGTGGGGTGGAGCTGGATGAACGCTGTGGTGTTAGCTGTGAGGTGGAGCTGGATGAACGCTGTGGTGTTAGTGTGGGGTGGAGCTGGATGAACGCTGTGGTGTTAGTGTGGGGTGGAGCTGGATGAACGCTGTGGTGTTAGTGTGAGGTGGAGCTGGATGAACGCTGTGGTGTTAGTGTGAGGTGGAGCTGGATGAACGCTGTGGTGTTAGTGTGAGGTGGAGCTGTGTTAGTGTGAGGTGGAGCTGGATGAACGCTGTGGTGTTAGGGTGAGGTGGAGCTGGATGAACGCTGTGGTGTTAGTGTAAGGTGGAGCTGGATGAACGCTGTGGTGTTAGTGTGAGGTGGAGCTGGATGAACGCTGTGGTGTTAGTGTGAGGTGGAGCTGGATGAACGCTGTGGTGTTAGTGTGAGGTGGAGCTGGATGAACGCTGTGGTGTTAGTGTGAGGTGGAGCTGGATGAACGCTGTGGTGTTAGTGTGAGGTGGAGCTGGATGAACGCTGTGGTGTTAGTGTGAGGTGGAGCTGGATGAACGCTGTGGTGTTAGTGTGAGGTGGAGCTGGATGAACGCTGTGGTGTTAGTGTGGGGTGGAGCTGGATGAACGCTGTGGTGTTAGTGTGAGGTGGAGCTGGATGAACGCTGTGGTGTTAGTGTGAGGTGGAGCTGGATGAACGCTGTGGTGTTAGTGTGAGGTGGAGCTGGATGAACGCTGTGGTGTTAGTGTGAGGTGGAGCTGGATGAACGCTGTGGTGTTAGTGTGAGGTGGAGCTGGATGAACGCTGGGGTGTTAGTGTGAGGTGGAGCTGGATGAACGCTGTGGTGTTAGTGTGAGGTGGAGCTGGATGAACGCTGTGGTGTTAGTGTGGGGTGGAGCTGGATGAACGCTGTGGTGTTAGTGTGGGGTGGAGCTGGATGAACGCTGTGGTGTTAGTGTGAGGTGGAGCTGGATGAACGCTGTGGTGTTAGTGTGAGGTGGAGCTGGATGAACGCTGTGGTGTTAGTGTGAGCTGGATGAACGCTGTGGTGTTAGTGTGTGGTGGAGCTGGATGAACGCTGTGGTGTTAGTGTGAGGTGGAGCTGGATGAACGCTGTGGTGTTAGTGTGGGGTGGAGCTGGATGAACGCTGTGGTGTTAGTGTGAGGTGGAGCTGGATGAACGCTGTGGTGTTAGTGTGAGGTGGAGCTGGATGAACGCTGTGGTGTTAGTGTGGGGTGGAGCTGGATGAACGCTGTGGTGTTAGTTTGGGGTGGAGCTGGATGAACTCTTTGGTGTTAGTGTGGGGTGGACCTGGATGAACGCTGTGGTGTTAGTTTGGGGTGGAGCTGGATGAACTCTTTGGTGTTAGTGTGGGGTGGACCTGGATGAACGCTGTGGTGTTAGTTTGGGGTGGAGTTGAGTTTGGTTGCAACGGCTGTTCTCTCTGTTTTCACATTTGCTCTCAGGCCATCAGACCTGAGGCTGGCAGGCACCCCATCCTGCTAAAGCTCAGAGCCATATTCAATCAAACACACTCAGTGTCTTTACAGGCACATGCAAATCAATCACACACACTCAGGCTGGGATTCAGTCAACAGTTGCCCTTAACTTTGGCTCGAAGTTACATGTGAGTGTTCATTTTTATCTTCACTAACAATTTTTAAAATGTAGCAATCATGGAAATCAACCCACTAAACTGTTCTTGGAGTGAACAGGCACACTTATTCAGTTGTAAGTAAAAGTGCTGCAGCACAAATGTTGATTACATCCGGGGTTTTATCTCATTAAGGACATATGGACAATTTAATCAAAACAGACTCTACATGACAACATCATTTTATCTGAATGTGTTATATTTTATTGGAAGCAGGCTAACTTGTCATTTAGAATGTGTTACTGCCATCCCAGGGTAGAATAGCTTACACCCTTGAAGAGACAAAAGTCTGTTTTGGCTGAATTGCATGAGCCCTTAAACTGACTAAGTGTGTATGATTAAATACAGCCCATAGAGTATCCAGTGCAGTCTCAATGTCCAGTAAAAGATGAGGGCAGCTGTGGCCAATGGCAGTCCAACCCAACAGGACAGGCAGACCCGATCCAGTGCAGCCTAAAGGCTGGCATCAGTCCAACCCAACAGGACAGGCAGACCCGATCCAGTGCAGCCTAAAGGCTGGTATCAGTGCAACCCAACAGGACAGGCAGACCCGATCCAGTGCAGCCTAAAGGCTGGCATTAGTGCAACCCAACAGGACAGCCAGACCCGATCCAGTGCAGCCTAAAGGCTGGCATTAGTCCAACCCAACAGGACAGGCAGACCCGATCCAGTGCAGCCTAAAGGCTGGTATCAGTGCAACCCAACAGGACAGGCAGACCCGATCCAGTGCAGCCTAAAGGCTGGTATCAGTGCAACCCAACAGGACAGCCAGACCCGATCCAGTGCAGCCTAAAGGCTGGTATCAGTGAAATCATATTCAGGCAGACCCGATCCAGTGCAGCCTAAAGGCTGGTATCAGTGAAATCATATTCAGCCAGACC
>JAFBMS010000311.1:145000-167500 GCA_019788955.1 Albula glossodonta | reverse complement strand
CCAGGACAGAGTCACGCTGTCGAACTGCGGGCTCCCGCTCACCGACACTCCCCCGCCCTCCCGAGACTCGACCTTTCCATGGCCATGAGGAGCGCTCGCTGTCGCGTCATTTTCTCCTCTATCTTTCATTATATCTTATCAAAAATCACAAAACCACTCTTGGTAATGGTCTCTTTTTTCAAAATGTGTTTTGTGTAGATTCAGCAGCTTGTGACTCCACAGAAAAACAGACCCTGGGCTTTTCAGTCCCAGCGCTTCAGTGACACTGCGTGGAAAGTCTTTTTTTTGTAATCAACTGTTTTTGCTATTTGAAGTCTAATATTTTCTTGCAAATTCAAGAGTATACTGAACAAAGTTCGTGGAAATATGAGAACATGTATTCATGTATTTTATTACATATTATTAGTTTTTTTTATTCAAGGATTTTGCATCTATATTATGACTATTGTTCTTAGTTTTGTAGTGTCTGTGGGAACTATGACTGTTATTTGGCAACAATGCTTTTAAATGGTAGCTGGTCTGAGAGTGGGAAAGATAGCGAGGCAGGCTCAGATGGATAGATGGGAAGGAGGTTACGGAGAGCTGGAATGTGGAGCGAAACGGGGGGTGGGGGTGCACACACTGCTGCTGTAAGGAAGTGGGGTCCCGCCCCACCCCCCACCCCCCCGCCTGCCAACAGGAACTCTCCCTCAGGAAGCCAGCCGGAATCCCAGGAATGCTGGCAGCTTGGTGATGGAGGGAACAGCAGCCAGGGAGAGAGAGGGGGAGAGAGGGACAGGGAGGGAGATAGTGAGTGGGAGAGGGAGAGAGAGAGAGAGAGACAGAGAGAGAGAGGGAGAGAAAGAGAGGGAGAGAGAGGGAGAAAGGAAAGGAGAGAAACTGTAAAGTGAGGGAGAAAAAGAGAAAAACATAAAGCAGAAGAGAGTAAGAAAGACAGAGCCAAGGGGTGGGGTTGAAGATGAAATAATATTGTTTTATCATTTCTGCTTTTTTGATGAGTATTTACTTTCCTCTCTGAGTTAAAAAGTGTCATGTTTTGCGCATTACTCTTGACTGTGATATCCCTGGAGTGGCTTAGCAGCTGCAGCCTTGTGTTACCCACACACATTCAGCACCAACACAGAATGCAGGGATTTAAAATGTGAAAGGAAAAGCGGAAGACAGAAAGAGAGAAAGAGTAGCAGTTGGATAAGTAAAGGAGGCAGGCGGAGGGTGTGGCGAAGAAGCTAAGCTCTGAGTCATGCACAAAATCAACCCAGCACACACAACAGATCAACCCAGCACATGCTACATATCAACCCAGCACACACTTCAGACTAACCCATCACACACTTCAGACTAACCCAACACCCAGCACTTCAGATCAACCCCTCAAACACACTTAAATATACATAAACGTACAACTACACTATGTATTCTGCAGAAAAGAGCGCATTCGGTTTAGTCCCCAATCTTATAGAAGCACTTCCAAAGCAGGTAAATCAAAACCAGATTAACCAAAATGGAAATATCCAAACACGTTAGGCATGTTATAGGCAAGTCAAGTCCTCCACATGTTTTTCACAGATTTTTTGATCATGTCTCTGAGCCTGTTATGTGAAAAGTGTCTCCATTTGATCAGACGTCAGAGAGCTGTAGCTTTGCAGAATTGTGTTTTTCTGGCTGTGTTTGAGCTCTGCTGGGCTCTGGTTTTGGGCAGGCCGGCGCTCCCCTGAGCTCTGACGCTCACACATCCTGGAGTGGGCGGGAGCGGCGCGGGCCTCTCAAACGGCCGTGTCTGGACTTAATCAGGCATCTGGACGGGGCTGGCGGCCGTTCAGCAGTGCGAAGGGCTCCGGCCACCCCTGGGAGGGGTGAGCAACAGGACCGCCCCGCAAACAAGGCAACCCGGCCTCAGAGTCACAGCTGGAGAGAGCCAACCGACCGACCCTGCGCTTTACCCAACCACACCGGCACTCTCTCACAGAGGGGGGGTTCATTCGGTGCTTCTCATCAGACTTACTCACCTAAGGCACAATTCCTTTGCAACTGTGCAACCAGTCATAATATCTCAGGGCTTGACATTTTTGATGTGATTAATCAGTCTCAATTTTGATGTCATTTGTCTGAATTTTTTAGTTCACATGCAGACTCGGCAAATAACGCAAGAGACAAAAACCTTTGCGTGAGTGTGGATGTGTGTATACACAGTTCTACCCTCTGCCATAGTGCCCCTTCCTCGCTTTCACTGTTACCAGTGCTAAAAATAGATGCTCTGTAGAGTATTTTTACTCTAGCGCAGAATTAGCTGGCAGTTTCACATGTAGTTGGCCTTCATACACTGTGTCTCGATATCTGTCACAGAGAGTTAATTCTGCCAAACTCAAAGCCACATGAGCGAGCCCTCCTGCCCACTCCAGCACCCTCCTGCCCTCTTCAGCGCCCTCCTGCCCTCTCCAGCACCCTCCTGCCCTCTCCAGCACCCTCCTGCCCTCTCCAGTGCCCTTCTGCCCTCTCCAGCGCCCTTCTGCCCTCTCCAGCGCCCTCCTGCCCTCTCCAGCACCCTTCTGCCCTCTCCAGCACCCTCCTGCCCTCTCCAGCGCCCTCCTGCCCTCTCCAGCGCCCTTCTGCCCTCTCCAGCGCCCTTCTGCCCTCTCCAGCGCCCTTCTGCCCTCTCCAGTGCCCTTCTGCCCTCTCCAGCGCCCTCCTGCCCTCTCCAGCGCCCTTCTGCCCTCTCCAGCGCCCTTCTGCCCTCTCCAGCACCCTTCTGCCCTCTCCAGCGCCCTTCTGCCCTTTCCAGCGCCCTTCTGCCCTCTCCAGCGCCCTTCTGCCCCCTCCAGCGCCCTCCTGCCCTCTCCAGCGCCCTTCTGCCCTCTCCAGCACCCTTCTGCCCTCTCCAGCGCCCTCCTGCCCTCTCCAGCGCCCTTCTGCCCTCTCCAGCGCCCTTCTGCCCTCTCCAGTGCCCTTCTGCCCTCTCCAGCACCCTCCTGCCTTCTCCAGCGCCCTTCTGCCCTCTCCAGCACCCTTCTGCCCTCTCCAGCACCCTTCTGCCCTCTCCAGCGCCCTTCTGCCCTCTCCAGCGCCCTTCTGCCCTCTCCAGTGCCCTTCTGCCCTCTCCAGCACCCTTCTGACCTCTCCAGCGCCCTTCTGCTCATTCCAGCGCCCTTCTGCCCTCTCCAGCGCCCTTCTGCCCTCTCCAGTGCCCTTCTGCCCTCTCCAGCGCCCTCCTGCCTTCTCCAGCGCCCTTCTGCCCTCTCCAGCGCCCTTCTGCCCTCTCCAGCGCCCTTCTGCCCTCTCCAGCGCCCTTCTGCCCTCTCCAGCGCCCTTCTGCCCTCTCCAGCACCCTTCTGCCCTCTCCAGCGCCCTCCTGCCCTCTCCAGCGCCCTTCTGCTCATTCCAGCGCCCTCCTGCCCTCTCCAGCGCCCTCCTGCCCTCTCCAGTGCCCTTCTGCCCTCTCCAGCGCCCTTCTGCCCTCTCCAGCACCCTTCTGCCCTCTCCAGCGCCCTTTTGCCCTCTCCAGTGCCCTTCTGCCTTCTCCAGCGCCCTTCTGCCCTCTCCAGCACCCTTCTGCCCTCTCCAGCGCCCTTCTGCTCATTCCAGCGCCCTTCTGCCCTCTCCAGCGCCCTTCTGCCCTCTCCAGCGCCCTCCTGCCCTCTCCAGCGCCCTTCTGCCCTCTCCAGCGCCCTTCTGCCCTCTCCAGCGCCCTCAGCTACAGCCTGCTCTCCTATAACTCATATCTTCTATATGTATTATTTCAAACTCATTAAACATCTCTCATTAAAACACACTGTCCAGACTTAACACCTTGAGAGCATTTAGCACACCTAATTATACCTGCCCAAGTGCCATTCCATATCAGTGTTACCTGTACACCTGTACAACATTTATCATACCTGTCCATGTAACATTCAGCACTAACCTCACTGTGAGCTTATGAGGACCACACCGTAGTAAATACCACACCGCATAAAAAAGGAAGTAAAGATGTTTAAAGCAGCGTTACTACACTGTGTGTGTGGAAAGTGTGTCTGAGGGCACTGTTCTTCCTGTTAGCTGGACAGTTCAGGGCTTCTCTGGGTGCGTTCAGAGACCCGGGATGTGACGCTGCTCTGTGATAATGGTATCTGAACCCCTCCGCCCTGCAGATCGGTGAGTCTGAACCCCTCCGCCCTGCAGATCGGTGAGTCTGAACCCCTCCGCCCTGCAGATCGGTGAGTCTGAACCCCTCCGCCCTGTAGATCGGTGAGTCTGAACCCCTCCGCCTTGCAGATCGGTGAGTCTGAACCCCAGGATATGTGGGCATCTCTGCCATTCTTTAGTTTCACTAATGCACATTTTCTGCAGTCATGTTTTTCCTTTCCCTCTCCCTGCTCCACAATTCTGACCAGAGCTGCAGCTTAAGTGTCCCAGCCTGGCCCGGTTCTGCTCTCCTACCTGTTTACACCTAAATCTGGACCTCCCAGCTGGCCTGTACTGACTGCACAGATGTCACTTTCACGTACCCCAGGGCTCTTGCAGAGACTGCCTGGTGCCGGCCAGGGGCAGAGATATCACAGCTCTGAGCCGGGTTCTGCTCCCCTCAGGCCGGGTTCTGCTCCCCTCGGGCCCGGTTCTGCTCAAAGTTCCTCTGTTTACTCAGGGAGTGTTTCCTTGCCACTGTCACTCTGGGCTTGCTCTGGTCTCCCCTCTTTGACCTGTGTAAAGCTGCTTTGCGACAACGGTGATGTAAAGCGCGCTACACGAGTAAGACCTGTAAGTGACCCGTGAAGTAAAAGCGCCATTTCACTTAGTCATGGAAACTGTATGTGAAGAGTGTGGAGTTGCCAGTGTGCGGAGGCGGCCTAGCTCTCCGGCCCCACTGAGTTACGCAAAACAACATAATCTCGCATAATCTCAGAGCATCGGGCCAGGTTTGGTGCAGCCAGGTTTCGCGTAATGAATGTGCGCGCAGCGGAGAGGCTCTGCTAGCGGCGTGGCGTGCCGCGGTGTGGCGTGGCGCGGCCCTGCCTCTCTTCCGGTTTCTGAGCACCGCGGCTCGCTGAGTCGGGTATTTTCTGGTAAACGTGTTGTTTGGTTCCTTTCTTTAGTCCTGACCGTCACCACAGTCCACCCTGTGCTCTGCAGTGCAAATCTTAGTCCTGTTTGTTTTGCAAAAGCATTGTAAATTACAGATACAACACCAGGACCACAACACAAGATTCACACGACTACTCACACATAATGTTGCATTGTGCTGTCTGTGTACTTCCTTGTTTGTCTGTCTCCTTTTTAATTTCTCTCTCTCTCTCTCTTTGTCTGTCTGTCCATGCTGCTTTTATGACAAATGATACATCCAGTGGAAAATGAAATTGTTTCCTCATTTTTTCTTTTGTGGCGACACAAAACAAACTCACATTCTCTCACACAGCTCATTACAATGGAGTGACATACTTATGTGCGGATCCATCTACCCACAGGACAGAAAAACTAATGATACACACTCACACGCTCATGGTAACACACTCACCAACACACACACGTACTCACATATCACAGACACACACACATGCATGCACACACACAGACACCACACTCACACACACATGTACACGCACACACGCATGCACACACGCACACACACACACATAATTGCATGCACATGTACCACACCAACAGACGCAGACGCGCGCGTGCACACACATATTTGTGTGTGTATGTGTAATATAATTGTGTGCAGATGTGAGTGTGTGTGTAATGTAACTGTGTGTAGATGTGAGTGTGTGTGTGTGTAATGTAATTGTGTGCAGATGTGAGTGTGTGTGTAATGTAATTGTGTGTAGATGTGAGTGTGTTTGTGTGTAATGTAATTGTGTGTAGATGTGAGTGTGTGTGTGTGTAATGTAATTGTGTGTATATGTGTGTGTGTGTGTGTAATGTAATTGTGCGTAGATGTGAGTGTGTGTGTGTGTCTGTATGTGAGTAATGTAGTTGTGTGTAGATGTGTGTGTGTGTATTGTAATTGTGTGTAGATGTGTGTGTGTGTGTATTGTAATTGTGTGTAGATGTGTGTGTGTGTGTGTGTGTGTGATGTAATTGTGTGTAGATGTGTGTGTGTGTGTGTGTGTGTGTGTGTAATGTAATTGTGTGTAGATGTGTGTGTGTGTGTAATGTAATGTAATTGGAGCAGTCATGCTCAGCAGCAGTGACACAGGCCCATGTCTGACCCCAGGCAGGCTGCATGGGCTGCAGTCGCAGCCGCAGCCGCCCTGAACACGGCCCTTAACAGCCAACGCACGGCCCATACTTAAGCCCCTGCATGCCAGGAGAGGGGCGTGTGCATCTTGTGATGGTCACTTGACTGTCAGTAGATCCTGACAAAGAGCCCCATTACGCCTGCTGTAAGCACCTAGCACTGAGCGAAACGCCCCCAGCGCTGGCCCAGACTCGACCCTCAGAGCCAGCCCTCAGCACCACACACGCAGAGGACAAACCACCAAAACATTATCCAACAACTACCAAGAGATAAGATGAAAGTCGAATAATGTGTCTAAGAAGCCTAAGACTGCACTGCTCTGCATTCTCTGCCATCTGGTCATGAATTTTGTGAATGTACTTTTTTTTGTCAGCGCAGTGTGGCCCAGACTGGAGAGTGTGTTAAAGCAGTGCAGCGCAGTGTGGCCCAGACTGGAGAGTGTGTTAAAGCAGTGCAGCGCAGTGTGGCCCAGACTGGAGAGTGTGTTAAAGCAGTGCAGCGCAGTGTGGCCCAGACTGGAGAGTGTGTTAAAGCAGTGCAGCGCAGTGTGGCCCAGACTGGAGAGTGTGTTAAAGCAGTGCAGCGCAGTGTGGCCCAGACTGGAGAGTGTGTTAAAGCAGTGCAGCGCAGTGTGGCCCAGACTGGAGAGTGTGTTAAAGCAGTGCAGCGTAGTGTGTCACCTCTTCTTTCTCAGGCCCACAGAGTCACCAACTGCTTTCACAGCTACTTTCCACAACAGGAAAAAATCCCTCATAGCGGAAAAGTACTGAACTTCAGTTAGCAAAGAGATGACACAGGCGACAACACGAATGTGGGGGGGGGGAAAGGGGCCGTGCGCTGGCTCTGAAAACAAACCCGAAACAGCACACATAATCTGGCTCTGAAAACAAACCCGAAACGGCACACATAATAGATACCAGCTAGCTTCCACATTAGCATGTGAAAGTTTTGAAAAATCCGGCAGGCATTTGCTTGAACTGCTTCACATGTTGGAAGCTCAGTCCATTTCAGAAGCTGCTTTCTTCCACAGCTGTTTTTGGTGCTTGCTGAACTCTTTGTTTTTTACATGTTCATTATGCCTGTGTTAGCCCATGCCTGTGTTAGCCTATGCCTGTGTCAGCCCATGCCTGTGTCAGCCCATGCCTGTGTTAGCCCATGCCTGTGTTAGCCTATGCCTGTGTCAGCCCATGCCTGTGTCAGCCCATGCCTGTGTTAGCCCATGCCTGTGTTAGCCTATGCCTGTGTCAGCCCATGCCTGTGTCAGCCCATGCCCCATGCCTGTGTTGCCCTGTGTCAGCCCATGCCTGTGTCATGCCTGTGCCCATGCCTGTGTTAGCCCATGCCTGTGCCCATGCCTGTGTTAGCCATGCCTGTGTAGCCCATGCCTGTGTTAGCCCATGCCTGTGTTCCATGCCTGTGTTATGCCTGTGTTATGCCCTCATGCCAGCCCATGCCTGTGTTAGCCCATGCCTGTGTCAGCCCATGCCTTTGTTAGCTCCATTCTGTCTGTGATGTGAATGTAGCCCCTGGCTGAGAGCGCTCACTCACAGGAGCCTTTACTGCTGCAAGAGGGGACAAGTCACCGTTTTCAAAGTGTATTTCCCCATCACTGCTGTCCGCCTCCTGTCTCTCCTTCCCCTCACATGGCCCTGATATCAGAGATAAATTCATTTTCATTTTCAGCTTTATGCTGACGATCCAAAGTGTAATGAGTTTTAAAATACAGTCAGGGAGGTCATACTTTTCATGATTTCACTCTGGTTTGAATGGGGACTTTAAATGTTTCTGGATCCTGCTCTGAGCTGAGATCGACTGGGGTCAAGAGTCAGTGGAGATGGCCAATTCGCCAAAGGCCCACCCCCGTCCCCCATCTGAGGATGCTGGCAGGATTTCTGGGCTCTATGGAGAGCTGGAGCTCTAGGCCCTCAGCCTACTGAAGACAACATTTTTTGGGTTCCTTAAATCATTATCACCTTTTAATGCATTCATGGGGTCACCGACTGCCATTTGGGTCACTATGATGACACTGTGTGTGTTGCGGGTTGCTATGTTGACGCTGCCTATGGTAGACAGCCTTTTGGCCAGGTGGGGGTCATGGTGACAGCGTGTGTAGTGTGAAACTGCCCCATCGCACGGAAGGCTGCCCCTACTCTGGGAAATTCCACAGGCCTGTCACGGCGAGCCTCCATATTTCTACAGACAATAATAAAAACACTGAACGCCTACCAATTTCATCAACAACAAGCTGAAAGGAGGGGGCAGCGAGGAGGGAAATACAGATTAAAAATAACAGAAACTGTGGGAGTGGAGAGGTGAAACTGTGAGTCTGCCTCTCCCTCTCTGTCTCGCTCAGTCTCTCTCTCAGGCTCTCGTACCTCTGCCCTCTGCTGTGACCTGGTGTGTGGTAGCAGCGTTGTGACTGAGCGTGTGTGTATGGAGGTATGCGGTTGGAAAGTCTGTGAATGGAAAGGAGCTGTGAAGCCCATGCGCTCATTGCTGCCAATCCTTTCTTTTTATTTAATGCTGATGCAGTTTTTCTGCCAGATTACTGCTCTACCTTCACTTCGCTTTGCCAAGATTATGACTCAAAGAGATTATAAAAAAAGCATATTTTTTACATTTTTATGTGGAATATGTTTTTTAGTGCATCACTACCAAAATCATCAATTAACCAAACAGACAAAGGAGAAAAATTAGTGAAATGCATAATTTTGTCAATCTGGGAATAGAAAGTACATATTAAGGAGTGTCGGACAGACAGACAGACAGACAGACAGGCTAACATTAGCGTGGTACTGCCAAGCAGAAACGCCAGTTTCAGAAATATTGCACAGACAAACTGACAGCCAGAATCACAGATGTGCTGTCTGACGAAGATTTGTAGCTGGCAAATGGCAACAGTGAGACACTGAGTCGCTCGATTCTCTGAAGCCCCCCCATACAGCATGTTTCCACTGAGTCAAAACACACAGGGGGGATGTGAGATAGACTGCTTCCATGTCAGGCACCTGAGAGAGCAAACACGTAAACACAGGCGAGAGGCCCCTTCTCCAACCACAGCAGGAGCCAAGGGGCGTGGGAGGAACGAGAGGGAGAAACCTAAACACCCCCCCACACATCTACTTTGTGTGATTCAGTACGCTCCTCTCCTTCAGTGTGATTTGGTCCACTCCTCTCTCTCTCTCTCTGTGATTCAGTACGCTCCTCTCCTTCAGTGTGATTTGGTCCACTCCTCTCTCTCTCTCTCTGTGATTCAGCACGCTCCTCTCCTTCAGTGTGATTTGGTCCACTCCTCTCTCTCTCTCTCTGTGATTCAGTACGCTCCTCTCCTTCAGTGTGATTTGGTCCACTCCTCTCTCTCTCTCTCTGTGATTCAGTACGCTCCTCTCCTTCAGTGTGATTTGGTCCACTCCTCTCTCTCTCTCTCTGTGATTCAGTATGCTCCTCTCCTTCAGTGTGATTTGGTCCACTCCTCTCTCTCTCTCTCTGTGATTCAGTACGCTCCTCTCCTTCAGTGTGATTTGGTCCACTCCTCTCTCTCTCTCTCTGTGATTCAGTACGCTCCTCTCCTTCAGTGTGATTTGGTCCACTCCTCTCTCTCTCTCTCTGTGATTCAGTACGCTCCTCTCCTTCAGTGTGATTTGGTCCACTCCTCTCTCTCTCTCTCTGTGATTCAGTACGCTCCTCTCCTTCAGTGTGATTTGGTCCACTCCTCTCTCTCTCTCTCTGTGATTCAGTACGCTCCTCTCCTTCAGTGTGATTTGGTCCACTCCTCTCTCTCTCTCTCTGTGATTCAGTACGCTCCTCTCCTTCAGTGTGATTTGGTCCACTCCTCTCTCTCTCTCTCTGTGATTCAGTACGCTCCTCTCCTTCAGTGTGATTTGGTCCACTCCTCTCTCTCTCTCTCTGTGATTCAGTACGCTCCTCTCCTTCAGTGTGATTTGGTCCACTCCTCTCTCTCTCTCTCTGTGATTCAGTACGCTCCTCTCCTTCAGTGTGATTTGGTCCACTCCTCTCTCTCTCTCTCTGTGATTCAGTACGCTCCTCTCCTTCAGTGTGATTTGGTCCACTCCTCTCTCTCTCTCTCTGTGATTCAGTACGCTCCTCTCCTTCAGTGTGATTTGGTCCACTCCTCTCTCTCTCTCTCTGTGATTCAGTACGCTCCTCTCCTTCAGTGTGATTTGGTCCACTCCTCCCTCTGTGACTCAGTACATTCCTCTCCTTCAGTGTGATTTGGTCCACTCCTCCCTCTGTGATTCAGTACGCTTAGTTGGATTCAATACACTCCTCTACCTTAGTATGACTCAATGCCCTAAAGTGTGATTCAGGCTCCTCAGTGTGATTCGGTTGGTTTGTGCCCTTGGTTGGAGAGCGCTGGGCACAGGGGCCTGTGAGAGCGCTGGGCACAGGGGCCTGTGAGAGCGCTGGGCACAGGGGCCTGTGAGAGCGCTGGGCACAAGGGCCTGTGAGAGCGCTGGGCACAGGGGCCTGTGACAGCGCTGGGCACAGGGGCCTGTGAGAGCGCTGGGCACAGGGGCCCGTGAGAGCACTGGGCACAGGGGCCTGTGACAGCGCTGGGCACAGGGGCCTGTGAGAGTGCTGGCAGTGGGCAGGAAGGCACACGTGTGATACCCCCCCCCATGCAGCTGTTCCTTCGGCACAGCAATTACGCTACAACAAGGGCTGCCTGCTGGAGGGGCACTGTGTGAGTACAACATTGAGGGAGAGAAGGAGAGAGAGGGAGAGAGAGGGAGGGAAAAGTGAGAAGGGTAGGGGGGAGGAGGAGCTGTGCAGAGACACACAGAGCTGCGCAGAGACACACAAGGCTGAGCAGAGACACACAGAGCTGCGCAGACACACACGGGACTGCAGAGAGACACACAGGGCTGCACAGAGACACACAGGGCTGCGCAGAGACACACAGAGCTGCGCAGAGACACACAGGGCTGTGCAGAGACACACAGAGCTACGCAGAAACACACAGCGCTGTGCAGAGACACACAGAGCTGCGCAGAGACACATGGGACTGCAGAGAGACACACAGGGCTGAGCCGAGACACACAGGACTGCAGAGAGACACACAGAGCTGCGCAGAGACACACAGGGCTGCAGAGAGACACACAGGACTGCAGAGAGACACACAGAGCTGCGCAGAGACACACAGGGCTGAGCCGAGACACACAGGGCTGTGCAGAGATACACAGAGCTGCGTAGAGACACACAGGGCTGTGCAGAGTCACACAGGACTGCAGAGAGACACACAGAGCTACGCAGAGACACACAGGGCTGCAGAGAGACACACAGGACTGCAGAGAGACACACAGAGCTGCGCAGAGACACACGGGACTGCAAAGGGACACACAGGGCTGCGCAGCATAGAGGATATCAGTGTGTCAGCTGAGGGAACTCCCCCTATGAGCATGCTGCACAGCTATAAGCATGTACATTAAATTGTGGTAATGACAAAATCTGCTCTTTTAAATTCCCCCTTCATTCTGAGAACATGCGATGGAAAACACCAGTGAGGCCTGCAGGTGCCTCTGTAAGGCACAGAAACTCCCGCGCATACGCCACATTTGGCTCTGTCAATAAATACACACACATACTCACACCAGAAAGACCTGGGCTGGACACTATATGTGAAAACACTTTACAGGCAGATTGAGATGCGCCCAACACAGCATACAGGTATATTAGCACGTTAGCAGAGTATCACACTTGAGCTCTCTGCCCATTTAGCGAGCATCCTCTTTACCCTCTCAGCCAATCACGTGGCAGCGTTTATCACATTCACACACTGTCAGTCATCTGAAACACCAGACATAATAAACATGTTATTTCACATGGTGTTGCACTTTTGAAGAGTGGGTTATTTAGAGAAGCAGTCGACATGCTGGCAGTCAGCTGGGCGTCCAGTGCATGCAGTACAGCTTTACGGTCAGTAGAGGGAGCCACAGCCTACAGACTTCCTCTGATTATTTACCTCTTCTGCCCCTCTCCCCCCATCTCATTTTCCTCTGAGGTCAAAGGTGACCGTTCAGGAAGGATCCTAGCCCACACCAGTCCCTCAGAAACTTCACTCAGAGTCTTCCAGCGCTGCCAGACCTACACTCTGCAGAAGGTTGCAGATAGCACCAAACAAGGATTCTTCATTTTCAGTCATAAGGGAGGCTATACTGCTACGATGCAGAACCATTAGCAAACAATTACCAAACCATGAAGTAAACATTTGGAGCTCTGTAAATGATTCTATACCATTGAGCCAATACTGTTTTCTTGATTATTTGTTATTGGCTTTTTGGTTTAATAAGGTGCTATATATATGTTATTGTTGTTCTATATAGTACAAAAAATGTTTGCATATGATTGTGAGCAACGAGCCCTGAAGAACCTCAATCTCCCTGAGAGGAGGCTTGTCTATTGCTCAGCCAGCAATGACAGGTAACCTTCTCCTAACAATATTAAAAAGCCTGCTCAAAAACTGCTGCATGTACCTAATACACATGTGTGCATCCAGGATAGATTACAGAAAAGGAGAGACGCAAACAGGGAGAGAGAGGGAGAGGGGAAGAGAGAGATCTTGGTTTTGTTTGGTATGTAGTTCTCCTGAAACAGAACTGGTTGGAGAGGAGGAGATGGTCAGGGCTCGGGCTGAGGTCTGGCCCACGCGGTGCGGCCACCTCCAAACTTAAAGATGGAAGGGCGGAGTCTTAACTCCTTTCCCACCCCCGCCGATGTCTTGCCAGCTCAGGTCTGTGCTGTGGAATCGGGGCTCGATCTGCTTCCCTTCCTGACAGGATATCCTGTCCCAGAGTTCTGCCTCTGGCACCACACGACCTTTTCACCCTGTCAGGATCGGGGTGGGGCCCAACCATGCTGGCGCTGCAGAGCCCAGGGTCAGGGGTCAGGGGTCAGAGGTCACAGATACCCAGCTCCCTTGCAAGAAAACGGGGACCATTAAAAGCTACTTAAGACATTTAAACAGGAAAAAACCAAAGAGGATGTGCGTTTCACATGAAGCCACGGAAAGTCACGGAAAGTCACGGAAAGTCACGAAAAGTCACGGAAAGTCCTCTGAAACAGCTCTCATGGGCCTGATTTATAAATGTTTGGTACCAGAAAACACATTCCCTGGATTTTCACATCCCATCAAAAAAGATGCCAAAAAACATTCATAACTTGTTTAAAAAATCAGGCATGTAATCAAGAGAGTAGAGAGTGCTTGTCTATAAGGTCAAAAACATCCCTTTTTCCTTTCTCTCATTCTGCCTTTGGTGGAGAGGTCCTCATATGAAAGTTTCAGGCAGACAGAGACAACTGGTGGAAACTGCATGGTAACGTATCTTTGGGGATTATTAGAGCTTATTTGTGCGCTAACAGAGCAAAGTTCCCTGTCACTTGTTTCTGTGGCCCACCAGCAGTTGGCCTGGGTTCCCATGGATATGAGGGAATTTGGGTGTGAGCTGGAGAGTAATTGTGGAGTAATTGTCCAATGACACATCCGTTACACATTATGGCAGCACTAACAGTGTGGAGGCACTGCCTCTGTTTGGATTAACCCGCTGTCCAATCAGATTTTTTTGAAAAGGCGATTAGCACAGCCACCTTCACTGCTGTCATGTTACCCCTGGTAACACTGCATTCAAATAAAGCTGCTCTGTGCTGACGCGGTCCATCAGAGTTTGGCAAAGCCGCATCATGAACACGGGCAAGGGTGCCATGTTGAGACAGAAGTTCCAGAATCACCGCTGTAATGCTATAAAATGACCTTTTACTCGTGTGATTCATGAAATTCTATCAGTGTCTGAGCATCATCAGAAAGAGACATCACACAGCAGATAGCACAGATGCTTCAGCTGCAGGGTTCAGTACAAAAGAAACGTTTGGGGTTTTTTCTGTAAGACAACACAGAATTCTTGAACAAGCATTGCTAATTGGTTATAACACCGCCTTTATAACGTTGAGCTCTGCATTGCTTTCAGTGTCCAATTAGAGGCATAAATGAAATTGTTTTCCAATGTATTTCTGCGTCTTATCACAAGGTAAATGGGCTTGATGCAGTGCTGGATATTCTGTAGACTGTAGGTAAATGGGCTTGATGCAGTGCTGGATACTCTGTA
This sequence comes from Albula glossodonta, assembly GCA_019788955.1. NCBI lineage: Eukaryota > Metazoa > Chordata > Actinopteri > Albuliformes > Albulidae > Albula > Albula glossodonta. The sequence goes on along the minus strand of JAFBMS010000311.1, from coordinate 153,169 downwards.
GACTGTAGGTAAATGGGCTTGATGCAGTGCTGGATACTCTGTAGACTGTAGGTAAATGGGCTTGATGCAGTGCTGGATACTCTGTGGACTGTAGGTAAATGGGCTTGATGCAGTGCTGGATACTCTGTAGACTGTAGGTAAATGGGCTTGATGCAGTGCTGGATACTCTGTAGACTGTAGGTAAATGGGCTTGATGCAGTGCTGGATACTCTGTAGACTGTAAGTAAATGGGCTTGATGCAGTGCTGGATACTCTGTAGACTGTAAGTAAATGGGCTTGATGCAGTGCTGGATACTCTGTAGACTGTAGGTAAATGGGCTTGATGCAGTGCTGGATACTCTGTAGACTGTAGGTAAATGGGCTTGATGCAGTGCTGGATACTCTGTAGACTGTAGGTAAATGGGCTTGATGCAGTGCTGGATACTCTGTAGACTGTAGGTAAATGGGCTTGATGCAGTGCTGGATACTCTGTAGACTGTAGGTAAATGGGCTTGATGCAGTGCTGGATACTCTGTAGACTGTAGGTAAATGGGCTTGATGCAGTGCTGGATACTCTGTAGACTGTAGGTGAATGGGCTTGATGCAGTGCTGGATGCTCTGTAGACTGTAGGTAAATGGGCTTGATGCAGTGCTGGATACTCTGTAGACTGTAGGTAAATGGGCTTGATGCAGTGATGGATACTCTGTAGACGGTAGGTAAATGGGCTTGATGCAGTGCTGGATACTCTGTAGACTGTAGGTGAATGGGCTTGATGCAGTGCTGGATACTCTGTAGACTGTAGGTAAATGGGCTTGATGCAGTGCTGGATACTCTGTAGACTGTAGGTAAATGGGCTTGATGCAGTGCTGGATACTCTGTAGACTGTAGGTAAATGGGCTTGATGCAGTGCTGGATACTCTGTAGACTGTAGGTAAATGGGCTTGATGCAGTGCTGGATACTCTGTAGACTGTAGGTAAATGGGCTTGATGCAGTGCTGGATACTCTGTGGACTGTAGGTGAATGGTGAGCCTAGTTGTGCTGAATGGCCTGTGGTCACTGGGGCGTGCTCTTTATCGGTATGAGTTGGGGCCGATGGGGAGGCTCAGAGCTGGGCGGCAGTAGCCTAGCAGCTCCCAAAGGAGGAGGGACAGGGGCAGGGTCACTAAACCGGGAGACTGGAAATCAACACTTCCTGCCTGGACAGGAAGTGCTACCTCTACTACTCTTTATCTCAGATCACAGTCTGTGCACACAACTAGGAAGGAGAGGGAGAGAGAGAAAGGGAAAGAGAGAGTGATATAGGGAGAGTGATACAGAGACCAATATACAAGAGAGAGAGAGCAATATACAAGTGTACAAGAGAGATGATAAACGAACCAGAGAGTGCTCACACACATTAATTTCTGCTATCAACTCAGTGCAAAATAATAATTCAGACTGTGCAGTTTAAGCAGCCGGTGCAGTAAGACTGCAACGCTCCCTCTATCTGACTGAAGTTACAGTGATCCTGCACCCCTCTGCAGTCAGACTTCACTACAGGCAACGCTCCCTCTATCTGACTGAAGTTACAGTGATCCTGCACCCCTCTGCAGTCAGACTTCACTACAGGCAACGCTCCCTCTATCTGACTGAAGTTACAGTGATCCTGCACCCCTCTGCAGTCAGACTTCACTACAGGCAACGCTCCCTCTATCTGACTGAAGTTACAGTGATCCTGCACCCCTCTGCAGTCAGACTTCACTACAGGCAACGCTCCCTCTATCTGACTGAAGTTACAGTGATCCTGCACCGCTCTGCAGTCAGACTTCACTACAGGCAACGCTCCCTCTATCTGACTGAAGTTACAGTGATCCTGCACCCCTCTGCAGTCAGACTTCACTACAGGCAACGCTCCCTCTATCTGACTGAAGTTACAGTGATCCTGCACCCCTCTGCAGTCAGACTTCACTACAGGCAACGCTCCCTCTATCTGACTGAAGTTACAGTGATCCTGCACCCCTCTGCAGTCAGACTTCACTACAGGCCGCTCCGCAGCTACAGGTTGTGGCTGCTTTTGGTTTTCATCTTAAAATCAGCCTTCAGTGAGGTGACTTAGCTGCGCAATGTACTTTGCCAATTGATCTATAAAGTGCAGAGTAATAACCAAACCCAGCACACACTGCGCTTCTGCTTGCTGTACAGCCTCAAGTACATTCATTGTTTTTAGCTGTAATTCATAATAATTATTTAAAAATAATGAGAGACAAGTGCATAAATATATAATACCAAACAACAACGCAGTCTACATGCTAAAAACTGGGAGTTTAACTTGTAAAACTTGCAGCCAGGGTTCTTCAAACATAACCATAAAATTATCACCAAGAAAAGCAGCTGTTCAGCCAAAGTCACATGACCACAAACCAAAAGAAATTATTACAGAATTACACATACAATCATTTTCTTTAATTGAGGTTTATTAGCAAAATAACAACAAGCTCCAATGTTGCTAGCATTACCAGTTAATTCAGAGTATTTAACCAGTGTATGACCTACTGATGCTGAACGATTAAGCTTCAGCTCGAGATAAAGGGAAAAAATTCAAAACGAGGAAAATCTGAAAGTTAATTTGATATTTCTGGCACTTCTGCCTGAACATGTGGCTAACAGCACAAAAACAAAGACAGCACAAAGAGCAAAGTAACAACACTTGCACCGTAAAATTATGCGTATCTGACATTTACACAGTTACAGTTATGACCTTTTGTTGTCATTTTCATCAGCAGCTGAAATCTCTGTGGCCTGAAGCACAGAATGGCTCCAGACTTTGAGTAACGCATCATCAATGTGTGACATATTTATACTGTGTAACACATATTCACTATGTGACACATTTTATACTGTGTAACACGTATTCACTATGTGACACATTTTATACTGTGTGACACGTATTCACTATGTGACACATTTTATACTGTGTGACACGTATTCACTATGTGACACATTTTATACTGTGTGACACATATTCACTATGTGACACATTTTATACTGTGTGACACGTATTCACTATGTGACACATTTTATACTGTGTGACACGTATTCACTATGTGACACATTTTATACTGTGTGACACGTATTCACTATGTGACACATTTTATACTGTGTGACACGTATTCACTATGTGACACATTTTATACTGTGTGACACGTATTCACTATGTGACACATTTTATACTGTGTGACACGTATTCACTATGTGACACATTTTATACTGTGTGACACGTATTCACTATGTGACACATTTTATACTGTGTGACACGTATTCACTATGTGACACATTTTATACTGTGTGACACGTATTCACTATGTGACACATTTTATACTGTGTGACACGTATTCACTATGTGACACATTTTATACTGTGTGACACGTATTCACTATGTGACACATTTTATACTGTGTGACACGTATTCACTATGTGACACATTTTATACTGTGTGACACGTATTCACTATGTGACACATTTAACCACACACTGAAAGCTCCGTCACACATGCTCTAGAAGTCCATGGGAGGATCCAGAGATTTGATATTGATAGCGAGTTGATAGCAACCAAAAACCTTATGTCAGTTCCCCTCCTACCAGTACTTATGAGATTCACATCCTTCTGTCTGTCTGTCTGTTCCCAGAGGCAATGAACACCACTCATGTCTGTCTATCTGTCTGTCTGTATGACTTGTTTCACTGCCAACAGCGATCAGCAGCACAAACATCCTGAAAGGCTTTTGAATGGAAGGAGAGGAACACCAGACCAGAACACTCCTATTTACCAACACTTAACCAGAACGAGAGAGAGAGAACACATCCAGCTGAGCCTTATCCTTAACATTGTGTGCGTGTGTGTGTGCGCGTGTGTGTGTGCGTGTGTGTGTGCGTGTGCGTGCGTGTGTGTGTGTGTGAGCGTAATACAGCACTGTGCCTTATCTCTCCCCTGTGCAGAGAAGAAATTCACCGTTTAAACAGGCCATCAAAGAGCAGCTTCACTCTCTTATCCGATTCTCTCTGAGAAACTCACACAGTTAACTGTAATGTCATTAAACAGGGAGGCCTCAAAGCAGACCCATATTTTTAGCCTGTCTCAGGACAGCTGAGATTCAAGCACTGTGATACGACTTTGGTCCAAGCCACTTCATGACAAGAGCTTCATTTTCCAAATGTGAACCCTGCTGACTTTCAGCAGGGCGCGGCAGGGCTTAATTTGTGTCTGCCTATAACTCAGTCCTTAGGACACTGCAGCACCTTCATTACATCTCATCGTTGCCAAGGAAAAGGAAATAAAAAAGTGAAATATAACGCAGTTTCCTCACAAACAATCTGCCCAGAGCCAGGGTGGGAACTGGGACGGCCTATGGGAGCACGGGCTAGAAGCCAGACCCAAACAAACACGCAGGTCCTGCTGCGCACTCTTACACGCAGAGACTAACATTGCGTCACGTCTCGAGTTTCACACCTGACTGTGTGTTGTGCATCCTCATGACAAATTATCTGTCAATCTGTCTGTCTGACTTTCTGCTTGTATCAATCTGTGTGTCTGTCTGACTTTCTGCTTGTGTCAGCCTGTCTGTCTGTCTGTTTGCTATGCATATACTGAGACTCGTGAGTGTGTGTTACACAGTGGATCGGTCACTTGAGTGTGTGCTACACTATGGCTTTGTCACTCGTTTGTGTGTTACATTCCTGCATGGCTGGCTGTGCACCTTCATCTCTGTTTTTAAAGCAGAAAGGTTAAAATCATCACAACTCCCTCAGCTGGAGAAAACAGGCTTTTGAATGCATATAAAATGAAACAATACATAACAGAAAATTCCTTTACCCACATGATCCTGTTCATGACGAGTGAAATCTAATTTGCCAGGTTAGTTCACAAACTTGCTAGCAAGCAGCAGCAGTGAATATGACCACTGATGCTCAGTACAGAAGCACCAGCAATAAAATCCTGTGTGCTCCATATCAAATGCAAGCGCTGTTTTATTTTTAGTAAAAATAAGAAAAGAAATTGTTAGTTGAAGACATAAATTATAGAACAATGCAACCTGTAATGTTCTTTTAATTTATGGGAGAATGTTTTAAAAAATAGTTTCTGGACTTTTTAAAGGTAGAACTATCAATTTTCTTTTTTTGTTTCCCTAAGTAAAGATTATGAACCTAATTGCTTGTTTGGAGCGTATGCTTGGAGAAACATTCATATCTGTAAGAAATGTCTCTCTGTGTCAGACATTTACCTACGTATCAGCTCAGGGCTGGGGTTTACTGGCTCACCTGTGCTGTGCTTACTGCTGATGCTGGTTAAACAGCAATTTGTCCTGGGTTAGAGTAAGGAGTGTGAGGAGAATGAGCCATAATAACATTCACATAATAATAACACCGTAACCCCTGAGCTACAAGCCCAGCTCCTTAACCATTATACTACACTGTAACCTCTGAGCTACAAGCCCAGCTCCCTAACCATTACACTACACTGTAACCTCTGAGCTACAAGCCCAGCTCCCTAACCATTATACTACACTTTAACCTCTGAGCTACAAGCCCAGCTCCTGAACCATTATACTACACTGTAACCTCTGAGCTACAAGCCCAGCTCCCTAACCATTATACTACACTTTAACCTCTGAGTTACAAGCCCAGCTCCCTAACCATTACACTACACTGTAACCTCTGAGCTACAAGCCCAGCTCCCTAACCATTACACTACACTGTAACCTCTGAGCTACAAGCCCAGCTCCCTAACCATTACACTACACTGTAACCTCTGAGCTACAAGCCCAGCTCTCTAACCATTATACTACACTGTAACCTCTGAGCTACAAGCCCAGCTCCCTAACCATTATATTACACTGTAACCTCTGAGCTACAAGCCCAGCTCCCGAACCATTATACTACACTGTAACCTCTGAGCTACAAGCCCAGCTCCCTAACCATTACACTACAATGTAACCTCTGAGCTACAAGACAGCTCCCTAACCATTACACTACACTGTCACCTCTGAGCTACAAGTCCAGCTCCCTAACCATTATATTACATTGTAACCTCTGAGCTACAAGCCCAGCTCCCCAACCATTATACTACACTTTAACCCCTGAGCTACAAGCCCAGCTCCCTAACCATTATACTACACTTTAACCCCTGAGCTACAAGCCCAGCTCCCTAACCATTACACTACACTGTAACCTCTGAGCTCCCTAGCCTAAATCATTTAATCTCAAATTGCTTTTCAGACAGAATGACACATAAACTGGTGAGGAATGAAGGGAGCTGAGACAGTGACACCCAGAGACACACGCACGCAGCCCTCTGTTCTACGGCACCCCAAGGTGGTGGCTGACTAAGTCCAGGTCTGTTTACACCCCAGCCCCCTACCCCCACCCTCCCTGGGTCCCACCTCCTTTCTCGGCAGTTAATGGTTTGTGAACACAGTGAAACAGGTCACTAGAATTGACAGGCTAAAGAAATTCCCTGCTCTTTCCTCAGCCAATTCCATCTTTCTGAGGGACTGAGTGGCCACTTCTCTAAACAGACACTATGCTGAAGCAGACAGACTAACTGACCCACACAGACACTATGCTAATCTGGACAGGCTAACTGACCCACACAGACACTATGCTAATCTGGACAGGCTAACTGACCCACACAGACACTATGCTAATACGGACAGGCTAACTGACCCACACAGACACTGTGTTGAAGTGGACAGGCTAACTGACCCACACAGACACTATGCTAATCCGGACAGGCTAACTGACCCACAAAGACACTGTGTTGAAGTGGACAGGCTAACTGACCCACACAGACACTATGCTAATCTGGACAGGCTAACTGACCCACACAGACACTGTGCTAATCCGGACAGGCTAACTGACCCACACAGACACTGTGCTGAAGCGGACAGGCTAACTGACCCACACAGACACTATGCTAATCCGGACAGGCTAACTGACCCACAAAGACACTGTGTTGAAGTGGACAGGCTAACTGACCCACACAGACTCTATGCTAATCCGGACAGGCTAACTGACCCACACAGACACTGTGCTAATCCGGACAGGCTAACTGACCCACACAGACACTGTGCTAATCCAGACAGGCTAACTGACCCACACAGACACTGTGTTGAAGCGGACAGGCTAACTTCCCCACACAGACACTATGCTAATCCGGACAGGCTAACTGACTCACGCAGATACTATGCTAATCCGGACAGGCTAACTGACCCACACAGACACTGTGCTAATCCGGACAGGCTAACTGACCCACACAGACACTGTGCAAATCCGGACAGGCTAACTGACCCACACAGACACTGTGTTGAAGCAGACAGGCTAACTTCCCCACACAGACACTGTGCTAATCCGGACAGGCTAACTGACCCACACAGACACTGTGCTAATCCGGACAAACTAACTGACCCACATAGACACTATGCTTATCCGGACAGGCTAACTGACCCAGACAGATATTATGCTAATCCGGACGGGCTAACTGACCCACAGAGACACTGTGTCAAAGCAGACTGGCTAACTGACCCACACAGACACTATGCAAAACTTGACAGGCTAACTGACCCACACAGACACTATGCAAAACTGGACAGGCAAACTGACCCACACAGACAGTATGCTAAATTGGACGGGCTAACTGACCCATACAGATGCTGTTCTAAGGTGGACGGGCTAACTGACCCACACAGACACTGTGCTAAAGTGGACGGACTAACTGACCCACACAGAAACTGTGCTAAAGTGGACGGCCTAACTGACCCACACAGACACTCTGCTAAAGTGGACGGGCTAACTGACCCACACAGACACTCTGCTAAAGTGGACGGGCTAACTGACCCACACAGACGCTGTGATAAAGTTGACGGGATAACTGACCCACACAGACACTGTGCTAAAGTGGACGGGCTAACTGACCCACACAGACACTGTGCTAAAGTGGATGGGCTAACTGACCCACACAGACACTGTGCTAAAGTGGATGGGCTAACTGACCCACACAGACGCTGTGCTAAAGTGGACGGGCTAACTGACCCACAAAGACACTGTGCTAAAGTGGACGGGCTAACTGACCCACACAGACACTCTGCTAAAGTGGACGGGCTAACTTACCCACACAGAGACTGTGCTACAGTAGACGGGCTAACTGACCCACACA
>JAFBMS010000311.1:110000-140000 GCA_019788955.1 Albula glossodonta | reverse complement strand
GTCATTCCCGTCACAGACTCAGGGCTCCAGTGTCATTCCCGTCACAGACTCAGGGCTCCAGTGTCGTTCCCGTCACAGACTCAGGGCTCCTGTGTCATTCCCGTCACAGACTCAGGGATCCAGTGTCATTCCCGTCAAAGACCCAGGTCTCCAGTGTCATTCCTGTCACAGACTCAGGGCTCCTGTGTCATTCCCGTCACAGACTTGGAGCTCCTGTGTCATTCGCTGCTCTCCGCTGCTTGCTTCTTAGTGTTCCTAGTTCCTTAGTGTTTTTTCTCATAGCTTTTGAATTCCCTTCATTGTACAGCTGGATGTATGTAATAACATGGTAAAAACATAGTAATTAACAGTCTTGAGAAAGCTTATTTTCTGTCATTACTTGGTAAGGTGAACTACATTTAGGGCATAATGACTCCAAAGGGCTATCTAATTGGTGGGTTTCTGAAACCTGCAAACTTGTACTCTTCCCTGGATATGTCATTTTGATGATATTGCAAATAGGATGCCCTGTTGATAGTATGTAATTACCTCAGATATGTGCTTTATGGCACAACATCACAGTGGGTGTTTATTAAATGGCACAACGTCACAGTGGGTGTTTGACAGAGTAATTCACAGAGTCACAGAGATCAGATATGTGCTTTATTAAATGGCACAACGTCACAGTGGTTGTTTGACAGAGTAATTCACAGAGTCACAGAGATCAGTTATAGCACAGAGTCACAGAGATCGGTTATAGCACAGAGTCACAGAGATCGGTTATAGCACAGAGTCACAGAGATCGGTTATATAGCACGGAGTCACAGAGAGTGTGTTCATAGCAGAGAGTCACAGAGAGTGTGTATAGCACAGAGTCACAGAGATCAGTTATAGCACAGAGTCACAGAGATCGGTTATATAGCACAGAGACAGAGAGTGTGTTCATAGCAGAGAGTCACAGAGAGTGTGTTTATAGCACAGAGTCACAGAGATCGGTTATAGCACAGAGTCACAGAGATTGGTTATAGCACAGACTCACAGAGAGTGTGTTTATAGCAGAGAGTCACAGAGAGTGTGTTTATAGCACAGAGACAGAGAGTGTGTTCATAGCACAGAGTCACAGAGATCGGTTATAGCCCAGAGTCACAGAGATCGATTATAGCACAGACTCACAGAGATCGGTTATAGCACAGAGTCACAGAGAGTGTGTTCATAGCAGAGAGTCACAGAGAGTGTGTTTATAGCACAGAGTCACAGAGATCAGTTATAGCACAGAGTCACAGAGATCAGTTATAGCACAGAGTCACAGAGAGTGTGTTCATAGCAGAGAGTCACAGAGAGTGTGTTCATAGCAGAGAGTCACAGAGAGTGTGTTTATAGCAGAGAGTCACAGAGAGTGTGTTCATAGCAGAGAGTCACAGAGAGTGTGTTTATAGCAGAGAGTCACAGAGAGTGTTTATAGCACAGAGTCAGGGAGTGTGTTTATAGCAGAGTCAGAGACTGTTTCCCGAGCACTGCTCAGTCGGCTCCGCGGGGCTTGCTGCTGGCAGGCTGTGTGACGGTCGGGGGGATGGAGAGCACAGGAAATGTGCTCATAATCAGACTTGCTTTGTGGGGATGGTGATGTGGGCTGTGTATCACCCTGTGGGGGGCAAGGGGGGGGGCTGCTGTCACTGCCAAGCAGGAGACTCAGATATTTCAGCGGGTCCCTCCCAGGGCTGGAATGAGTTCTTTTGAAGCCTGTTTAGAGGAACCTCTCCCCCACAGATCCACAGAATTCCAGCTCTGGAGCGGGACAGAGGGGGGCAGGAGTCCATGTTGCTCAGTGGTGATTGGGGAACAGGCTGGACCTGCAGAGTTCAAATGACGCAGTTTGGGGAACCCCCTCTTCACTGCCCTGTCTCCACCCAACCACCCCAAATCCAGCAGAACCCAAGCCCAAACGCCCCAAACCCAGCAGAACCCAAGCCCAACCGCCCCAAATCCAGCAGAACCCAAGTCCAACCGCCCCAACGCCAGCAGAACCCAAGCCCAACCACCCCAAATCCAGCAGAACCCAAGCCCTTACCTTGCCCCGAAAGACAGACCCACAGGCCGTCACACATACATTCACACAAGCACACAAACACGCAAATACACACACAAAGACACAAATGCACAAACACCCAAATACACACAAAGGCACAAATGCACAAACACCCAAATACACACACAAAGACACACACGCACAAACACCCAAATACACACAAAGGCACAAATGCACAAACACCCAAATACACACACAAAGACACAAACGCACAAACACCCAAATACACACACAAAGGCACAAACGCACAAACACCCAAATACACACACAAATGCACAAACGCACAAACACCCACACACACAAACACACAAGGTGTCTTTGGAAGTGTAAAGTAAACTGGGTGTGGATCAAACAGGAGGGCAGGAGAGGGAGTTTGTGATGGATTTCAGCATGAAGTGACACAAATCTAACCCATAACTCGAGATGCGGTGCTCATGAGAGGCGATACACGTAAACCGTGTGTTAAATAGAGCCAGCCAGGGTGGGTCAGACGCACAGAGAGCTCGCCTCCTCGCCTGCTCCAGCTCCCAGCTGCCAGTGCACAGAGCGGCCTATGTCTGGCTTCCTCATGACAACCCTGAAAACACAGAAACAGCGTTGGGCCGGAGCGCAGAATAACAGCGGGCTCTGGATGGTCCTGCATCCCGCTGCACGTTTGTTTCCCTTGTTTAGTTTGTACATAATCTGCCACTTCCTCTTTCCCTTGTTGACGCAGGAGTCTGAACAATGAGAGATGAGTGAGGCGGTCAGGGCCCAGCTGGACGCTGCGTCTGTGTGGTCGGGCCGGGCCGGACGGCTCCACTCGCTGCGGAGCGGCTGCTTGAGTCACCTGATGAGTCATCTCCGCACTCCCCAAATGTGCCATGACCTTTTGACCTTTCGGGCACTCCCACGTCTCCATACCGGTATGAACACGCCAGGACGAGCCCCGGATTTTGGATCTCAGTGAACATCATTGTAATGCTATGAAGGAAGAGCGGAGGCCCATGGGATAGCACAACACACAGCGGTACAGTCCAGGGTAAACACAGGGTCTAACACAGCTCAGGGTAAACACAGGGTCTAACACAGCGCAGGGTAAACACAGGGTCTAACACAGCGCAGGGTAAACACAGGGTCTAACACAGCTCAGGGTAAACACAGGGTCTAACACAGCGCAGGGTAAACACAGGGTCTAACACAGCGCAGGGTAAACACAGGGTCTAACACAGCGCAGGGTAAACACAGGGTCTAACACAGCGCAGGGTAAACACAGGGTCTAACACAGTCCAGGGTAAACACAGGGTCTAACACAGCAAGGGTAAACACAGGGCTGAGGGCTGTCTCCACGGCCAACATGATGAGCTGGGAAATAATGAATGCAATACAATCTTTCATAGAACGTGTCTGATTCACACCTTGGAGCCTGTGCTCAGATCTCTGAGAACATGTTCAGTGAAATGTAAAAGATGTTGAGTGATGAGAATCGGAACAGTCATGAGCCAGCAGGTGACTCCAGCAGGCACATTTATGGGCCCCCATCAGATCTGAGATCTCTTCATCTGATACTTCCATGCCTTTATTTCTTTTTGATTAAAAAAATTTGCAGTGATGTGAACCTGGTCTCAGGGTTCATGGCGGTGTGGAGGAGTGGGGGCGTGTGATCCAGAGGAAAGGTTGAGCTGCGTTCGCCCTTCCAGACCTTTCTTTCTGAGAATGTCTGACCCTTCTCTGTTATTGTGTCCTGATCTATCTCATGAGCCTCTGCTCCTGCTGTATGACATCATGTCTGGACCTCCATGCTGTAAGGAGAGACTCTCAGTCTTTGGCTATGAGCAGAACGAGTGACCCAGCCATCACATGACACACCTCTGCAGTTACCTGAGTAAGTCCTCAGAAGGTCACACCTGAAGCACACAGCAGGGACAGCGCATGTATGATCTACAGGGCATATGGTCTACATGCCGAGTGGTCTACATGGTCACGTTCAGTAGGGCTGAACAATTAATCGATTTCAAATCGAAATTGCGATTTGAAACAATGAAATTAGCAAATTGTAAAGGCTGCGATTTAGGTTACATGTTATGCAGCGCGTCTGACAACGGGGTTTAAATCTTAGAGTACATAAACATGTAGAGACAGTGACTCCTATAGAAGTCAATGGACACATCTTCAGAACCAGGAAGTGTACTTTTGGCCACTAACTGGGCATGCAGAGCTGTCTCCTGTGTCACATGTTTAAAGAAAAAGATGGAAAGCAAAGTTTTCTTGAACAAGTTACTTAAAAGCCTTCCCCAATGCTAGCTGAGCTTTCCACTCTGCAAAAAACTTTTGGAGCATCATATCTGAGAAAATGCTTAGCCTACAACAACTGACAAAATGATTTTTATTGTAAATAAAAGTTTACTAATTCATGCATTTCTTTATGCAATTAATTATCATACAAACTTTTCGGCAGCAGAGATTAATGCCAAGTATTTGTCCTTGCATATGAAACTCATGATTAATATAAAATGCATTATTTCGATAGAGTCCTCAGCATGAATTTGCTATATCTGGCTAATGTCTATGTGAATATGATTTCAATAAATATACTTATGGAAGTGCAGTCTAGTATACCGCAGGATATTTAAACACATCGTGAAGATAATTGCGAGACAGCTTATTTACTGTAATGTATGCTGTTAGAGAACTAAGATTAATTGATGAGTAGGTGACTGTTTGTTGTAAGGTTATTATTGACTTATATCCTAGGATATAAAGGCTAAAAACGGTTTTTCGCAAACTCAGAGTAAAGTTGGACAGCAGTTGCATAAAAATTGTTGTAACAGACTCACAAACAAACAGCATGGACGCGTTTCTGCACACAACCTTCCTCAGCACTGAAATGCTTCCGTGCCGTTTGTTTCTTTGAGGGTCCATTGAAACATTTAAATTCAAATGTTGTCCAACCTTTTCATCAGTGATTTATCCTTTTTAGATCCATCACGTTTCTCTCCTTCTTTTTCCTTTCCTTTGTCTTCTCACTGCCATGAAAGTAATTCTCATTGGTTGGACATCATCAAAACTAACACGGGCGCATTTCAAGCACTGTTTCAATGTATGTATGTATGTCTTATGAGTAATATGTCATGCTGTGTAGCTACTTAACATTTATTATAACCAATATGAATAACCCCCTATTCAACAGACACAGCTTTGCCCAAACCTCACCGCACTCGCTATTTCCTTTACATGATAGTTGCCAAGTATGAATTACACCAACCATCATTTTAAAAACAATGACACAAATTCATACTTAAATGTTCCTACATTTTTATGAGTGTTTATTATGAATAATTTTATTAAAGACAGTCACAGCTTTTGTGATAATTGTTCTTTGTTTGTCCTATGCTCTATGCCAATAAAAAAATACTGTTTATATTAATTTTTTAATATAATTTCTTTATATAATCATGTGGTAATGCTCCATCACATATTTTAAATCTATTACACAGTGAATATTGACCTAAAGCTTGACTTTAAAAAATTATATCGCAAATACAATCACAATAGCAATATCTGTCAGAAAAATCGCAATTTGATATTTTCCCCAAATCGTTCAGGCCTAGCCTACAGGGATCCCAGCTGCACATCCTGCTTCAGCACAGATTAAACAGGGAGGGAGGCAGGGACCGTTAGAGTGTTCAAGTCCAGTGAAGTCCAGGCTTGATGCAGTGCTGGATACTCTGTGGACTGTAGGTAAATGGGCTTGATGCAGTGCTGGATACTCTGTAGACTGTAGGTAAATGGGCTTGATGCAGTGCTGGATACTCTGTACACTGTAGGTAAATGGGCTTGATGCAGTGCTGGATACTCTGTAGACTGTAGGTAAATGGGCTTGATGCAGTGCTGGATACTCTGTAGACTGTAGGTAAATGGGCTTGATGCAGTGCTGGATACTCTGTAGACTGAAGGTAAATGGGCTTGATGCAGTGCTGGATACTCTGTAGACTGTAGGTGAATGGGCTTGATGCAGTGCTGGATACTCTGTAGACTGTAGGTAAATGGGCTTGATGCAGTGCTGGATACTCTGTGGATTGTAGGTAAATGGGCTTGATGCAGTGCTGGATACTCTGTAGACTGTAGGTGAATGGGCTTGATGCAGTGCTGGATACTCTGTAGACTGTAGGTGAATGGGCTTGATGCAGTGCTGGATACTCTGTAGACTGTAGGTAAATGGGCTTGATGCAGTGCTGGATACTCTGTAGACTGTAGGTAAATGGGCTTGATGCAGTGCTGGATACTCTGTAGACTGTAGGTAAATGGGCTTGATGCAGTGCTGGATACTCTGTAGACTGTAGGTAAATGGGCTTGATGCAGTGCTGGATACTCTGTAGCCTGTAGGTAAATGGGCTTGATGCAGTGCTGGATACTCTGTAGACTGTAGGTAAATGGGCTTGATGCAGTGCTGGATACTCTGTAGACTGTAGGTAAATGGTAAACTGAGTTTGGCTGAATGGCTTGTTCTAATTCATGTGCCTGTGTTCATATAATATCCAGATTCTATAAGCAGAACAAGGAGCTTAGATGGGCCGAGTGACCTGTTCTCTTCATCAGGCGATCTTATGCTCTCCAATTCACAGAACTAAGTGGAACAGTAATGTGTCCTCAGGAGTTTGGTAACTTCATGAACAGGACAGCTACGTCACACCTGTAATGTATGCAACATCAATTATACGAACATGTGGGAAGTTTTGAGAGGAAGTCAGAAATTTGACATTTATGATCAAAGCACTCATATTTTCACTGACATTTCGATCTTTTCAGACTTGGATCACTGCACAACAGTGCTGTGAAACTGGAGGATGTGATATACAGCTAAGAAGACCAGGATGAGTCAAACAGGCCTTTAAATGCAAATTCACAGCATGTGTGCAAAGCTTAGCGTTGCTATCATTGCTAACATGTGTTTCTAACCAGACCAATATTTATGCTGTCATTGATTTGCATTGCATATTATGCTCTTTACAAAAAGTATATGTGTGGATAGTGGCCATGGTGATTTTGGTGTTTTGTTTGAGGGCACAGCACGATGGCATCGAACCTGCAACCCTCCACCTCCACTGCTGGCTGTATCAGCTCTGTCACCTCCTGACCTCAGCAGCACAAAGCGCACAGATATAAATCCAAACAGAAAGAGGGCCCACGGCACTCCCAGCCAGACTCTCACTAACTCACTTACATACTATAAGACACATCTGACTGCCCTTAGAGAAAAAGCCAGGAAAAAAAAGATAAACAATTGGATACACATTTTTATTCTATTATCGCTGGGATTCACAGAGGAGGAATTTGCTGGGAAATAGTTTCATCCACTCAGTTGTTGGCAGGAACTGAATTGGAACGCGAGGGGATTGAAAAAAAAAACTGATCTGGAGCAGTTTGATGGGGCAATCTTAAAGGGACAGGGCTTTCTTAAAGGGACAGGGCTTTTTTAAAGGGACAGGGCGCTTTTCCTCCTGCATCTATTTAAACCCCCCAAAACTGGCTATGTCTGTGCACTCCCCGCTCTCTGAGGAGGGGCCAGGTCAGACCCACTTCACTCCACCATGTTTCCTAACCCAGTTTAGGGACACAGTTTACTCCTATCTATGTGTCCTCAATGGTTTATCGGACGCCGGAACACAGAGCTCTATTCATCTGGACTGAAGAGCTACAGCCCGAGGGGCGCTCACGCACTCAAAATATCCCCCACATTAAAAGCAGAGATTACACTGTGGCTCTGTGAGGACAGGAGGAGGAGCATAGGGAAACGATGAGGAGATGAGGACGGAGTGACTTTAATTACCCCCAGAAAACCTTTAATTACCTTTAACTCCCTTCAGAAAACACCATTACCTTCATCCCTTTCCCACAGGGGGCGAGGAGGCGATGGGGGCCAATCAGAAACCAGGAACCCCAAATTATAGAAAATAAATGAACAAAGAGATGTTCAAAATCTGACACATTTTTGCCATGTTATGTTGCCTGAGAACTGCAGGAAGCCAATGTCAGTGTGTGACCACACTTCTGCCAGCTGGCCCAGCTGCCTATGGCGCGGCTCAGCACTGATCCCAGTTCAGCCATATCTGAGTACTCGTGCTCTCTCACAGGCTCAGCTCAAACCCGAGCTTACAGATCGGCCAGGAGAGGCACCCCCGTAAACTCCTGAGGGCTCGGAGGGGTGGGCATTAGGCTAATGGAGGGATCTGTTTTATTGCTTATAGAATTGGGGGTTTACAGCGCTCTCAGGGTTAAGTGCTGAATTGGGGGTTTACAGCGCTCTCAGGGTTAAGTGCTGAATTGGGGGTTTACAGCGCTCTCAGGGTTAAGTGCTGAACTGGGGGTTTACAGCGCTCTCAGGGTTAAGTGCTGAATTGGGGGTTTACAGCGCTCTCAGGGTTAAGTGCTGAATTGGGGTTTACAGCGCTCTCAGGGTTAAGTGCTGAACTGGGGGTTTACAGCGCTCTCAGGGTTAAGTGCTGAATTGGGGGTTTACAGCGCTCTCAGGGTTAAGTGCTGAATTGGGGGTTTACAGCGCTCTCAGGGTTAAGTGCTGAATTGGGGGTTTACAGCGCTCTCAGGGTTAAGTGCTGAATTGGGGGTTTACAGCGCTCTCAGGGTTAAGTGCTGAATTGGGGGTTTACAGCGCTCTCAGGGTTAAGTGCTGAATTGGGGGTTTACAGTGCTCTCAGGGTTAAGTGCTGAATTGGGGGTTTACAGCGCTCTCAGGGTTAAGTGCTGAGTGTGACCCCTGGGGTTCAGCAGCAGAGGAGGGTCAGCTCTGTGTTCCTCTCTGAGGAGTGTTAAACTGGGCCATGTGTGCTCCATACAATCCACTGCTCACTTCTTTCCCCTCTCCACCTCTCTTCTCTTCCTCCCCTCCTCTCCTCTCCTCCCATCCACACATCTCTTCTCTTCCCCCTCTCCAACTCTCCTCTCTCTTCTTCCTTCTCTCCACTTCTCTTCTCCCCCTCTCCTCACACTGAGTGAGGCTGTGGAGTTGGCCCTGCAGGCTGTGGTCTCGGTTCCCCAGTGGAGACCACCTCCACAACCCCGACGAAGGCACTTGAATGCTCCATCAAAGCCTTTGTGTAAAACGGGAAGGGAAAGACATGCAAGTTTCTGAAAAAACAACAATAAACATCACAGTCATCATCATCCTGTGAATACTGAACGCACAGTGTTCCGGTGAAATCTCAGCCCACACAAACCCAATCCAAGAGGGGTGAACAAAACTCAACCCTGAGTTTGTGTACCACACAGTGAATCTTCAGTGTTAATTTAACTCCAGCACATTGTACGTACTTTATAATAATAACACGTGCAGTTTATTAGAGCTGCCTGAACACTGAGCTGTGTGCTGAGCACTGTAGCTCATCCTGAACATTGAGCTGTGTGCTGAGCACTGTAGCTCATCCTGAACATTGAGCTGTGTGCTGAGCGCTGTAGCTCAGCCTGAACACTGACCTGTGTGCTGAGCGCTGTAGCTCAGCCTGCAGCCTGAACACTGAGCTGTGTGCTGAGTGCTGTAGCGCAGCCTGAACATTGAGCTGTGTGCTGAGCGCTGTAGCTCATCCTGAACATTGAGCTGTGTGCTGAGCGCTGTAGCTCAGCCTGAACACTGAGCTGTGTGCTGAGTGCTGTAGCTCAGCCTGCAGCCTGAACACTGAGCTGTGTGCTGAGTGCTGTAGCGCAGCCTGAACATTGAGCTGTGTGCTGAGTGCTGTAGCGCAGCCTGAACATTGAGCTGTGTGCTGAGTGCTGTAGCTCAGCCTGAACATTGAGCTGTGTGCTGAGTGCTGTAGCTCAGCCTGAACATTGAGCTGTGTGCTGAGCACTACAGTTCAGCCTGCATCCTGAACATTGAGCTCTGTGCTGAGCGCTGTAGCTCAGCCTGAACACTGAGCTGTGTGCTGAGCGCTGTAGCTCAGCCTGCAGCCTGAACACTGAGCTGTGTGCTGAGTGCTGTAGCTCAGCCTGAACATTGAGCTGTGTGCTGAGCACTACAGTTCAGCCTGCATCCTGAACACTGACCTGTGTGCTGAGCGCTGTAGCTCGGCCTGCAGCCTGAACACTGAGCTGCGTGCTGAGCGCTGTAGCTCAGCCTGAACACTGACCTGCTTGCTGAGCGCTGTAGCTCAGCCTGAACACTGACCTGTTTGCTGAGCGCTGTATCTCAGCCTGCAGTCTGAACACTGAGCTGTGTGCTGAGCGCTGTATCTCAGCCTGCAGTCTGAACACTGAGCTGTATGCTCAGCGCTGTAGCTCGGCCTGCAGCCTGAACACTGAGCTGTGTGCTGAGCGCTGTAGCTCAGCCTGCAGTCTGAACATTGAGCTGTGTGCTGAGCGCTGTAGCTCAGCCTGAACACTGACCTGTGTGCTGAGCGCTGTAGCTCAGCCTGCAGCCTGAACACTGAACAATATGCTGAGCGCTGTAGCTGAGCCTGAACACTGACCTGTGTGCTGAGCGCTGTAGCTCAGCCTGCAGCCTGAACACTGACCTGTGTGCTGAGCGCTGTAGCTCAGCCTGCAGCCTGAACACTGACCTGTGTGCTGAGCGCTGTAGCTCAGCCTGCAGCCTGAACACTGACCTGTGTGCTGAGCGCTGTAGCTGAGCCTGAACACTGACCTGTGTGCTGAGCGCTGTAGCTCAGCCTGCAGCCTGAACACTGAACAGTGTGCTGAGCGCTGTAGCTCAGCCTGCAGCCTGAACACTGAACAGTGTGCTGAGCGCTGTAGCTCAGCCTGCAGCCTGAACACTGACCTGTGTGCTGAGCGCTGTAGCTCAGCCTGCAGCCTGAACACTGAACAGTGTGCTGAGCGCTGTAGCTCAGCCTGAACACTGACCTGTGTGCTGAGCGCTGTAGCTCGGCCTGCAGCCTGAACACTGAGTTGTGTGCTGAGCGCTGTAGCTCAGCCTGCAGCAGACTCTGGAAATGTGTCTTTGCACACCTCAGGGTCCCGGTCTCTCCCACACCTCACCACGATAATCACCGCCCACCAGCCCCTTTCCCCTCTCTCTCTGGAAAGAAGCTCAAGATTTCCTGCGATATCAGGACTATTTTAACGAGACAAAACAGCCGCGAAGGAGATTATTCCCTGTCTGCTCACGCGGATAAGGGAGGGATAAAGCCCTTTCCCTTTGTTGGGAATTCCCAGTGCGTAGCGTGAGCCCGTATCCGGAGAGTGGGCCGGAAGGAGGAGGGAAAGTTCTGGAAGGGAGCGGGGAGCGGGGAGCAGAGGGCCAGGGGCTGGGGCCAGTTGTTGCAGGGCTGCACTGATGGGGTCCCGGGGGGCCCCGTTCCCTGCCTTCTGGTCGGGACGGAGCTAAAAATAGTCGGGGAGCAGGAAGGTGGGGGGGGGGGAGGGTTTCCCGTTATCCAGCAAAGACAAAGGGCCCAATGGGCTCAGCTCCACACATCTGCTGTCTGTCCGTCAGGATCCGGACCCCTCTCTCTGAGTAGAGAGGAACCCCAAACTGTGCTCCCACGCACACACACGCACACACACACAGACACACACACGCACGCACGCACGCACGCATGCACGCACATACACACACTGCACATGTGCACAATCACTTACACACTCACTCACTTAAACACATACACACTTACATGCTGTGTAAAACACACACAGAAATGCATTCACACACACACACACTGCACATGTGCACAATCACTTACACACTCACTCACTTACACACATACACACTTACATGCTGTGTAAAACACACACAGAAAGGCATTCACACACACACACACACACACACACACACAGACAGTCCAACTGTCACACAAACACTCACAAAGACATATTCACTCTCGCTGTAAAACACACAATAATCCACTCACATAAATACACACACACACACACACACACTACTACATAAACACACACTGTCTGTGACATACACATACTAAACCCACACACACACACACACTACTACATAAACACACACTGTCTGTGACACACACATACTAAACCCACACACACACACACACTCACACACACACTCTCTCACACACACACACACACACACACAGCTGAAATCTGGAGGCCTGTGGAATGCCGCAGTACAGAGAAAAGGAACAGCTGGGATGGAGGAAGAGAAAAAACTGGAGAGAGAGAGAGAGAGAGAGAGAGAGAGAGAGGGAGGGAAGGGGGGGGAGGGGAAAGGCCGGGGAGGGGTGGGTCGGGGGTGTTGAGTCTCCAAATATCCAAGTGTTTTGGATCAGTGGTTTGAGGAGCAGGGATGGCGTCGGGGGTGGGGGTGGGGGTGGGGGGGTTCATTCATGAGCAGTGGCCTGGGAGCCTGACTCAGCCCTGCTGGCGGGAGTCTACAGCGGGGTGTGCCCCGCTGAGGGGGGACAGGGGCTCCATATACGCCAGGAGGAGAGGAGAGACACAGCTATCTTTTCCAGAAAAAAGGGACCTCAACTTTCTGTGTGGAAACACACCAGCAGATTCAGATTCACCAGAAAATTAGTGTCTAATGACAAACTGTTTATCCCAAACGAGTTCAATCACGTGTCTTCAGCTCTGCACGTTTCGAAAAGCACAGCTACAGCTACAGCAACAAAAAAAATGCAGTCAAATTCAAATATCCTTCAGGAATTATATGTGCTAAATTGAAATATATTGGCAGAGTAGTGTAATGGTTAGGGAGCTGGGCTTGTAGCTCAGAGGTTACAGTGTAGTGTAATGGTTAGGGAGCTGGGCTTGTAGCTCAGAGGTTACAGTGTAGTGTAATGGTTAGGGAGCTGGGCTTGTAGCTCAGAGGTTACAGTGTAGTGTAATGGTTAGGGAGCTGGGCTTGTAGCTCAGAGGTTACAGTGTAGTGTAATGGTTAGGGAGCTGGGCTTGTAGCTCAGAGGTTACAGTGTAGTGTAATGGTTAGGGAGCTGGGCTTGTAGCTCAGAGGTTACAGTGTAGTGTAATGGTTAGGGAGCTGGGCTTGTAGCTCAGAGGTTACAGTGTAGTGTAATGGTTAGGGAGCTGGGCTTGTAGCTCAGAGGTTACAGTGTAGTATAATGGTTAGGGAGCTGGGCTTGTAGCTCAGAGGTTACAGTGTAGTATAATGGTTAGGGAGCTGGGCTTGTAGCTCAGAGGTTACAGTGTAGTGTAATGGTTAGGGAGCTGGGCTGGTAGCTCAGAGGTTACAGTGTAGTGTAATGGTTAGGGAGCTGGGCTTGTAGCTCAGAGGTTACAGTGTAGTATAATGGTTAGGGAGCTGGGCTTGTAGCTCAGAGGTTACAGTGTAGTGTAATGGTTAGGGAGCTGGGCTTGTAGCTCAGAGGTTACAGTGTAGTATTATGGTTAGGGAGCTGGGCTTGTAGCTCAGAGGTTACAGTGTAGTATAATGGTTAGGGAGCTGGGCTGGTAGCTCAGAGGTTACAGTGTAGTGTAATGGTTAGGGAACTCAACAGCCTGCATTGTAAGGTGATGTAACTGAGGTGATGTATAGCAGGCTGTCTCTGCAGCGATGGTGTGAATGGTTTGTGCATCCCCTGATGTCAGATGATTAGCAGAGCTGTGGGCTGTTTTGATAAGAGTGCTTGGCGCTCCTGTTGGGGGAGGGGGGCACCATGCAGCAGTTACAGCTGCCCCCCTCCCCCCCACCCCACAGCGCCCAGCCCCCAGCCCCTGCGCTGCAAGAGTCAGGTGCTCTGATGGAGAGATAGCGATCGTGAACAGGTGCAGCATGTGGCTGTGTGTGTGTGAACCCCCCACGCAAGCGCAGCCGCAGCGCAGATCTCTGATACAAACGTACACTACGCCCCACACACACACAAACTTGCACATACACATTAGAGATGTAGCCGAATCCGAATACAATATTCAGAAAGTACGAATAATGAACCATAAACAGATAATAATTCCGTCCGAATATCATCCCTTGTAGGCTATTCGTATTTTTTTTTTTAAAAAAAGAAGAAGAAATCGGTTGGGTACTGTAGAGACTCAATGTCGACTAATGCTTATTTGAACAGTTATTTTCAATTTACTGTGATCCTCCTTGCTGACACGGGAAGGATCTGCTGAGCATACAGCCCCAAACCGAGGCGAGAGCAGCAACTTCAGCCTCATCTCTGCCCCAAACCGAGACGTGAGCAGAAACTTCAGCCTCATCTCTGCCCCAAACCGAGACGAGAGCAGAAACTTCAGCCTCATCTCTGCCCCAAACCGAGACGAGAGCAGAAACTTCAGCCTCATCTCTGCCCCAAACCGAGACGAGAGCAGAAACTTCAGCCTCATCTCTGCCCCAAACCGAGACGAGAGCAGAAACTTCAGCCTCATCTCTGCCCCAAACCGAGACGAGAGCAGAAACTTCAGCCTCATCTCTGCCCCAAACCGAGACGTGAGCAGAAACTTCAGCCTCATCTCTGCCCCAAACCGAGACGAGAGCAGCAACTTCAGCCTCATCTCTGCCCCAAACCGAGACGTGAGCAGAAACTTCAGCCTCATCTCTGCCCCAAACCGAGACGTGAGCAGAAACTTCAGCCTCATCTCTGCCCCAAACCGAGACGAGAGCAGAAACTTCAGCCTCATCTCTGCCCCAAACCGAGACGTGAGCAGAAACTTCAGCCTCATCTCTGCCCCAAACCGAGACGAGAGCAGAAACTTCAGCCTCATCTCTGCCCCAAACCGAGACGTGAGCAGAAACTTCAGCCTCATCTCTGCCCCAAACCGAGACGAGAGCAGAAACTTCAGCCTCATCTCTGCCCCAAACCGAGACGAGAGCAGAAACTTCAGCCTCATCTCTGCCCCAAACCGAGACGAGAGCAGAAACTTCAGCCTCATCTCTGCCCCAAACCGAGACGAGAGCAGAAACTTCAGCCTCATCTCTGCCCCAAACCGAGACGAGAGCAGAAACTTCAGCCTCATCTCTGCCCCAAACCGAGACGTGAGCAGAAACTTCAGCCTCATCTCTGCCCCAAACCGAGACGAGAGCAGAAACTTCAGCCTCATCTCTGCCCCAAACCGAGGCGAGAGCAGAAACTTCAGCCTCATCTCTGCCCCAAACCGAGACGAGAGCAGAAACTTCAGCCTCATCTCTGCCCCAAACCGAGACGAGAGCAGCAACTTCAGCCTCATCTCTGCCCCAAACCGAGACGTGAGCAGAAACTTCAGCCTCATCTCTGCCCCAAACCGAGACGTGAGCAGAAACTTCAGCCTCATCTCTGCTCCAAACCGAGACGTGAGCAGAAACTTCAGCCTCATCTCTGCCCCAAACCGAGACGTGAGCAGAAACTTCAGCCTCATCTCTGCCCCAAACCGAGACGAGAGCAGAAACTTCAGCCTCATCTCTGCCCCAAACCGAGACGAGAGCAGAAACTTCAGCCTCATCTCTGCCCCAAACCGAGACGAGAGCAGAAACTTCAGCCTCATCTCTGCCCCAAACCGAGACGTGAGCAGAAACTTCAGCCTCATCTCTGCCCCAAACCGAGACGTGAGCAGAAACTTCAGCCTCATCTCTGCCCCAAACCGAGACGAGAGCAGCAACTTCAGCCTCATCTCTGCCCCAAACCGAGACGTGAGCAGAAACTTCAGCCTCATCTCTGCCCCAAACCGAGACGAGAGCAGCAACTTCAGCCTCATCTCTGCCCCAAACCGAGACGTGAGCAGAAACTTCAGCCTCATCTCTGCCCCAAACCGAGACGTGAGCAGAAACTTCAGCCTCATCTCTGCCCCAAACCGAGACGAGAGCAGCAACTTCAGCCTCATCTCTGCCCCAAACCGAGACGAGAGCAGAAACTTCAGCCTCATCTCTGCCCCAAACCGAGACGTGAGCAGAAACTTCAGCCTCATCTCTGCCCCAAACCGAGACGTGAGCAGAAACTTCAGCCTCATCTCTGCCCCAAACCGAGACGTGAGCAGAAACTTCAGCCTCATCTCTGCCCCAAACCGAGACGAGAGCAGAAACTTCAGCCTCATCTCTGCCCCAAACCGAGACGTGAGCAGAAACTTCAGCCTCATCTCTGCCCCAAACCGAGACGTGAGCAGAAACTTCAGCCTCATCTCTGCCCCAAACCGAGACGAGAGCAGAAACTTCAGCCTCATCTCTGCCCCAAACCGAGACGAGAGCAGCAACTTCAGCCTCATCTCTGCCCCAAACCGAGACGTGAGCAGAAACTTCAGCCTCATCTCTGCCCCAAACCGAGACGTGAGCAGAAACTTCAGCCTCATCTCTGCCCCAAACCGAGACGTGAGCAGAAACTTCAGCCTCATCTCTGCCCCAAACCGAGACGAGAGCAGAAACTTCAGCCTCATCTCTGCCCCAAACCGAGACGAGAGCAGTAACACTTTTCAGTGACAGGTGAACAGTGCAGCTCATAGCTGTGAACCCAGCGCTCTGAAACTGCGTGTTCCCAAAGTGGCGTAGTTTGTGCTCCAAACTGCGTCCTGAGCTGGGAGAGCGCCTCAGCCTACCCCAAAAACGCCAGTTCTATCTCAGTACCAAATGCAGGTACAGATAGGAATAATGACCTCTCCGCACACCCCTAATACACACACGCTCACACATGTACACACTCACAAACATGTGTCCATACTTGGAGTATACTAACGGTATACACGGTACACGGAATTATGTGTCATGGTTCGGTACGTTTCCGGTTCAACAGGGAAAACAAAAAAGTGTAGATAATAACATTTAGTTCATTTATTTTGAAAAATGAAAACATTAAACAGTGGCTCCATGGCGACAATTGGCTGTAACAGCTCAGGCACTCTAATACTGACATATTGTCATTAAGAAAAAATAGGCTAAATGTAGCATCCAATAAACACAAATGTCAGTAATGCTCCATCGTAAGCATCCCCTGGCCTGTTGATAATCCCTGAACAACTGCAGCTTGCATTCGTTTATGAAGGCACATTGTAGCAGAACTCAAACACTTTGACCGTATGCTTAAATCCTGTATTCTCTACGACCGAGTGTGGTCAGATATCCGCAGTGATAATCACTCCTATAGCATTAGTTATTGCTTTGGCACAGTCTGAATCTGCAGTGAGAGGCTGCTTGAGGACTGGCCTTCTTGTCTGTTTTTGTCTCGTTCTGCTTAAAGACTCATTCGGGCGATTCTGTCGTAAATTACATGCTTGAAGTGTATCCACAGACATGCCGGACTTCAGCTGAACAATGTAGACATACAGTTTGGCACTAAATGCTGTCCATTTTCGCTGTAGCTAACAGAGAAACCGTACTGCTCCTATACAGTGGATCTAAATGTCATGGGAGGATCCTCCAGCTCTGTGCTCCCATTTGTGTTTGCCATACGGATGGCAGCAACACTACACGAGCTTGGCTAATCAGGTTAAGCTGACTAGCATGATACAGCTGATAGCCAACAACTGGTACACTGACAAAACTTTCCGTGTAAAACTTGCACTGAAGAATTTCTGTTCCGCGCGTACGAGTAGTAGACATAGGTTATTTTGATCGTTTGGGTCACAGGGCATACCGTACCGAACGGTTCGGTACCACACACACACGCTCATACAGATATATACACATTTCTGCCTGACTTGAACTCATCTTCACTGAACACGCTCACTCTGTCTCATCCCATCTCCGCACACCTGTTTGAGACCTGGGGCCCATGCTGCTTTATGATAATTATTGATCATAAGTAATTACATATGAGTGTTTCTGCAGTGCTGTGTTTTGTAGCTGGTGTGCAAAAAGACACACACACTCACATGCGCACGCACACGCACGCACGCAAACACAAACACACCGCACTTCCCTCCCTCTCAAACACTCACAAAGATATACACTGGTACAGGTGCACACACACAGACTTTCCTTCTCGTACACATGACCACACATACAGTCTCTCTGTCACACACACCCCGCCCCTGCTGTTCTGTACAGAGGAGTCTATCTGAGGATCAGTGTGGTGTGTGAGGTTTTGGGGGGGCAGCTCTCTGACACACCTGCTCACTGCCGGAAACCCTCTCCCTCTTACCCCCCTCCCCCCAGCTCCACCTTACACCTCTCTCTCTGCCCTTCCCCCTCCGTCATCTCTCTGTATCAGATATCTCATTTATGTAACAGATCAGCGACCCCCCTTCCCCTCCCCACAGCCACACAAACACACATGCATGCAGACACACTCACTCACAGAGACACACACACACTCACTCACAGAAACGCACACACTCACAGAGACACACACACACACTCACTCACAGAAACGCACACACTCACAGAGACACACACATGCACACACTCACTCACAGAGACACACACACACTCACTAACAGAAATGCACACACTCACAGAGACACACACACACACACACACACTCACTCACAGAAACGCAAACAAGCACACATTCACTCACAGAAGCACACACACACATGCTCACTCACTCACTCACAGAAACACACACACACTCACTCACAGAGACACAAACATGCACACACTCACTCACAGAGACACACACACACTCACTCACAGAGACACAAACATGCACACACTCACTCACAGAGACACACACACACTCACTCACAGAAACGCACACACTCACAGAGACACACACACACACACTCACTCACAGAAACGCAAACAAGCACACATTCACTCACAGAAGCACACACACACATGCTCACTCACTCACTCACAGAAACACACACACACTCACTCACAGAGACACAAACATGCACACACTCACTCACAGAGACACACACACACTCACTCACAGAAACGCACACACTCACAGAGACACACACACACTCACTCACAGACACACACACACACACAGACACACACACACTCACTCACAGAAACGCACACACTCACAGAGACACACACACACTCACTCACAGAAACGCACACACTCACAGAGACACACACACACACACTCACTCACAGAAACGCACACACTCACAGAGACACAAACATGCACACATTCACTCACAGAAACACACACACACTCACACATACACGCGCACACACACACACTAACTCACAGAAAAACACACACGCACACACACTAACTCACAGAGACACAAACACACATGCACACTAGCAGAAACACATACAAACACACACACACACACACATTAGTGTTCCCTGCCATTGCACTGTGCATATGATGAAATTCTGAGGCAGAAAACTGCACACACAGACAGACACACAGACACACGCTCATCATTGTTCAGAAAGGCTTGCAAACATGCATAGCACACACTTATTCATCACACATAATTCATTACAGGGTTATTTTGGGAGGGGGGCATGAGAGAAGCAGGCAGCAGGGGAGGGGGGTCATCCAAACAGGAAATGTTTTATATTGGTTAAACATTCCGTTTTTAAACTCTCACAGGCAAACTAAAATAAATAACACACTTAAGACACCAGGACCAATCACCAGGGGAGAGGGACAGAGACAGAGTGGCTCAGGGAAGAGAGACAGAGTGGCTCAGGGGAGAGGGACAGAGACAGAGTGGCTCAGGGGAGAGGGACAGAGTGGCTCAGGGGAGAGGGACAGAGACAGAGTGGCTCAGGGGAGAGGGACAGAGTGGCTCAGGGGACAGAGACAGAGTGGCTCTGGGGAGAAGGACAGAGTGGCACAGGGACAGAGACAGAGAGGCACAGGGGAGAGGGACAGAGTGGCTCAAGGGAGAGGACAGAGACAGAGTGGCTCAGGGGAGGGGACAGAGTGGCTCAGGGACAGAGACAGAGTGGCTCAGGGAGAGGGACAGAGTGGCACAGGGACAGAGACAGAGTGGCTCAAGGGAGAGGGACAGAGTGGCTCAAGGGACAGAGACAGAGTGGCTCAGGGGAGAGGGACAGAGACAGAGTGGCTCAGGGGAGAGGGACAGGGACAGAGTGGCACGGGGAGAGGGACAGAGACAGAGTGGCTCAAGGGAGAGGGACAGAGTGCTCAGGGGACAGAGACAGAGTGGCTCAGGGGAGGGGACAGAGTGGCACAGGGACAGAGACAGAGTGCTCAGGGGAGAAGGACAGAGTGCACAGGGGAGAGGACAGAGACAGAGTGGCTCAGGGAGAGGGACAGAGACAGAGTCGCTCAGGGGAGAGGGACAGAGTGGCACAGGGACAGAGACAGAGAGGCACAGGGGAGAGGGACAGAGTGGCTCAGGGGAGAGGGACAGAGACAGAGTGGCTCAGGGAGAGGGACAGAGTGGCTCAGGGGACAGAGACAGAGTGGCTCAGGGAGAGGGACAGAGTGGCTCAGGGACAGAGACAGAGTGGCTCAAGGAGAGGGATACAGAGTGGCTCAGGGGAGAGGACAGAGACAGAGTGGCATGGGGTGAGGGACAGAGACAGAGTGGCTCAGGGGAGAGGGACAGAGACAGAGTGGCTCAGGGGAGAGGGACAGAGTGGCACAGGGACAGAGACAGAGAGGCACGGGGGAGAGGGACAGAGTGGCTCAGGGGAGAGGGACAGAGACAGAGTGGCTCAGGGGAGAGGGACAGAGTGGCTCAGGGGACAGAGACAGAGTGGCTCAGGGGACAGAGACAGAGTGGCTCAGGGGAGAGGGACAGAGTGGCTCAGGGGACAGAGACAGAGTGGCTCAAGGGAGAGGGACAGAGTGGCTCAGGGGAGAGGGACAGAGACAGAGTGGCTCAGGGGAGAGGGACAGAGACAGAGTGGCACGGGGTGAGGGACAGAGATAGAGTGGCTCAGGGGAGAGGGACAGAGACAGAGTGGCTCAGGGGAGAGGGACAGAGTGGCTCAGGGGAGAGGGACAGAGACAGAGTGGCTCAGGGGAGAGGGACAGAGTGGCTCAGGGGAGAGGGACAGAGACAGAGTGGCTCAGGGGAGAGGGACAGAGACAGAGTGGCTCAAGGGAGAGGGACAGAGTGGCTCAGGGGACAGAGACAGAGTGGCTCTGGGGAGAGGGACAGAGTGGCTCAGGGGAGAGGGACAGAGTGGCACAGGGACAGAGACAGAGTGGCTCAGGGGAGAGGGACAGAGTGGCACAGGGGAGAGGGACAGAGACAGAGTGGCTCAGGGGAGAGGGACAGAGTGGCACAGGGACAGAGAAAGAGTGGCTCAGGGGAGAGGGACAGAGTGGCACAGGGGAGAGAGACAGAGACAGAGTGGCTCAGGGGAGAGGGACAGAGTGGCACAGGGGAGAGGGACAGAGTAGCTCAGGGGAGAGGGACAGAGTGGCTCAGTCACAGCCCCCAGCCTCACTGTGCCTGTAGTTGTGTTACTATTTTATCCGTACAGTACGGTTTCATCACTGCACCCACAGCTAGCACTGCAAATAAAGCTTTTCGCTACCATCACCACACACAGGTAGAACCTGTGTTAGTCGCACGTCGTCTCTGCGGCTCCACAGCAGCAGGGAGGCCTCATCCTCAAAACCAGGGGATGGTTCAGAAATCGGTCCTTCAGACAGACAAACGGATGGACACCCACGATCAGAGCTGCTCCTCACTCCCACAGGCAGCTGAAATCCCTTCAGAAATGTGTAATTCAGCCAGAAACCCCTGGCTGCCCCCAGCACTGATCCCCCTCCGCTACCACCGCCCCTCTGGTGACAGGATGGCAGTGCCGGTGCGCAGCGTGCTTCTCTGAGTGACGAAACACTGACGGCATCACCAGGCTGTCATCGTGCTCCGGTGACAGCACCGTGTACACTGCTGCACCTGTGGGCTGGACACCCTGCAGCTGTGCTCTGCCTGGCCGCACAGCGCAAGTGGCTCTTTATGAACAAACTCTGTCCGAAACCTCCAGCTCTGCTCGCCAAGAGTGATGTGTGCGGTGGTGAGCTGCCAGAAAAGAGAGAATGTTGAGAGTAAGGTTCAAGATTTGGATTAGCGTGGGTAAAGGTGCACATGTAATTAAAATCAAAAATGAACGATGCTTTGAGATTGCCTGGTTTTCTCCGAAATCATTAAAGCGATTTTCCCCTGGATTTTGTTTGTTTTCACTCCTCGTAATAACATTTACCCTTTGAATGAGATTACTGTGCTATACTGGTAAATAGCGCCTTCTGTAGGCTTCTGCCTCCACCTGCCAAAGCGAGCTATCATTCACGTCTGCGCTAACCAGCTACTTTTGTACCTGGAGTGACATTGTTTTAAAATGTGTTACAACAGCAAGAAGGGAGCGCTACGCCCTGCTACTGCACTACAACTTAGAACATAGCAATATTTAAGAGAGACTGATCATTAAAAATGAAAAAAATAAATTCCACATTTGAAAATTTATTTAGAAATGATTTGTATATAATCTGGTCTAAAAATGAATATAAGCCTCTACAACCAGTTTTTCATTTTAATTGGTGAAGTACAGGAAGCATATTTGCAGCCTGAAGAAAAATGCAAAGTCCCGGGTGCGAGTCCAAATTCTTTATATCACATTATAAGCATTTTGCAGACACTCTTACCCAGGGCAACTTACAATTCTCCTTCTTTTTCACCTGCTTCACCTGATAGAATGTTTTAGCATGCCATGTTTTAGCAAAAAAATAAACGAATAAGGACACCAAAGTTCACATTCAAAATTGCCTCTCCTAAAGGTGATTGCATTACTTGTGATGAAATGAAATGCACATTATTTTTATTTAACTAAATGTACCGTGTAAGTGTGTGAGTAAAACTCAGGGTCTTATGGCTGTTAGATGTCAGATTAAACTCAGTTTTTTATGGCCTGAGCTGCTGACTCACAAACATCCTAAGTGGACTCTGAGATTGTGTTTCCTCCCTGTTGTTCCTGATTTTTGCATCCTGAAGGACTGAGAGTGACAAAGCGGTGGTTTCAGATTATCCTGTAAACGGCTCATTTTATAACTTTAGCTCCACCCACACGTCCTTTTCTGTGTGTTTCTCTTTGCTGTGCCAAACACTGGCTTTTGTTTCGGGACACACTGAACACAGATCTCTGCTCCTGTTTTTCTGGTTTTGTTTGTAGGTGTGTGTGTGTGTGCACGTGTGTGTGTGAGTGTGTGTGTGTGTGTGAGGTATAAGTGTGTTCTGTGTGTGTGTGAGGTGTGTGTGTATGTGTGTGTGAGTGTGTGTACGTGCGCGCACATGTGTGTATGTGAGTGTATTCTGTGTGTGTGGCGTGTGCGCACACGTGTGTGTATGTGAGTGTGTTCTGCGTGTGTGTGTGTGTTGTGTGTGTGCTCTGTGTGTGTGAGTGTGTGTGTGTGTGTGTGTGTGTGTGGATTAACAGCAGTCTGTGTGGAGTAGCTTTTTCCCATTCCAGGATTCCTATCTCCCCCCACACACTTCCTCCTATCCTGGGGGGAGGGTGGGGGGATAGTAAGAGAAACAGTGAAATGGTGAGATGGAGAGTGATTAGAAAATGAATACTGACAGTAAGTGTCTCTTTTTAAGTGTGTCTATTTTAGTTGAGCACATTATTAATGAGTTTTAATGTGACTCCTGCATGGGAAGATTCCAGTGTAGTGACTGGCCACAGATCTGGGGACAGAAAAACGGGAAAAACATTGTGGTTAAAATGGGAAAATAAGACGAGGAACGGTCTGATGAGGATTCCCATTAAAATGGAAAACAAAAAGAGAAATAAAGGCAGCTGTGCGATGATGGATCACAGCAGGCTCTAAATACACATTTACTATAACTATGACTGGAAAAAAATACAGTATTTATCAATTTCCCATACATATTGAAAAATCTAAACTCTAAATTACATCTTGGAAATATTAACAAAACATCACCTAACATGGACACAATACATGAACATCACACCCTGAGTACATCCATCTGAATCTGAATCTGAAGGCAGATGTGACGTGTGCAAACAGGAAGCTGTAACAGAAAGAAGGCAGATGTGACGTGTGCAAACAGGAAGCTGTAACAGAAAGAAGGCAGATGTGACGTGTGCAAACAGGAGGCTGTAACAGAAAGAAGGCAGATGTGATGTGTGCAAACAGGAAGCTGTAACAGAAAGAAGGCAGATGTGACGTGTGCAAACAGGAAGCTGTAACAGAAAGAAGACAGATGTGACGTGTGCAAACAGGAAGCTGTAACAGAAAGAAGGCAGATGTGACGTGTGCAAACAGGAAGCTGTAACAGAAAGAAGGCAGATGTGACGTGTGCAAACAGGAAGCTGTAACAGAAAGAAGGCAGATGTGATGTGTGCAAACAGGAGGCTGTAACAGAAAGAAGGCAGATGTGACGTGTGCAAACAGGAAGCTGTAACAGAAAGAAGGCAGATGTGACGTGTGCAAACAGGATGCTGTAACAGAAAGAAGGCAGATGTGACGTGTGCAAACAGGAAGCTGTAACAGAAAGAAGGCAGATGTGACGTGTGCAAACAGGAAGCTGTAACAGAAAGAAGGCAGATGTGACGTGTGCAAACAGGATGCTGTAACAGAAAGAAGGCAGATGTGACGTGTGCAAACAGGAAGCTGTAACAGAAAGAAGGCAGATGTGACGTGTGCAAACAGGAAGCTGTAACAGAAAGAAGGCAGATGTGACGTGTGCAAACAGGAAGCTGTAACATGTAGGGAGTGTCCATTGCTCTGCTCAAGGAGTATCATTCCCGCATCGTTTCTGTACCACCTCCAGAGCTGACACAGAATGTCTCATTCTGACTCTCGATGCGTCAGAATTAACTACAAAAAATCTGACTGCATTTCAGACAGAGAGGGATTGGAAATGTAAAAAGAAATATAAAACAGTAATATATATATATATATGTCACAACCCCCAGGGATAAACACAGCTCAGACGGCCCGCCTCGAACCCTGTCCCAGAAATAGAACTCTCATTCTAATCCCCATCGGACTTCCAGAGGGGAGAGGACACGCTTCGCATTTTTGTTTTGACTCAAAATTGTCTTCCTTCCAGATACAAAAATAAACAAACACATAGAAAACCACAAGGTTAAATTTGGCAAACTTGTGTGAAGTGCTTTTTTAGTTGTCCAATTCTGTGATTGCATGTTTTGCAGAAACACTTGGGAAAGGGAGGGAGAGAGAGACAGAGAGAGAGGGAGTGAGAGAGAGAGAAAGAGAGAGAGAGAGAGGTTAGTAAATTGAAGTAACAGGGAAACTGAATATGAATGGATAAAAAATAAAGCCTCCTGAGAGAATTTCATAAAAATTGTAATTTATTCCTGTTTTCAACACAGGAAACAAAAGATAACTTTAAAAATGGAATCTCTGGCAGTCCAGCCATTTTAAAAACAGAGAGATGAGTATCGGCCAAAAAATCCAAAGGAAAATTATACATGAAGTGCAATCAGTACATTGTAGTCATACTGTAACCTTCTCATCATTGCATCATTCGTGATTTATATGAGCTGGGAGGGGCTCGCGTTTTGAGCCCCGCACAGTTCTACATCAACATAAAATAGAGACAGGGATAAACATGTCCACCCAACGAAAGAGTAGACAGAGTAGAACAGCCAGAGATCGCTAGATAAATGCAATAAGATGTTATATACTGACAGCAATGCAAGGTCAAACCTTACAGTTACAATAGTGTGTGTGCACCATTCTGGCCAGGTAAGAAATGAACAGGTGAAGAAAGTCATTTTCAGACAAAGTGAAAGTGTAGCATTATCAAACTGCAGTGTTGGGTTCCACATCCAGACAGCCCAGCCTCACGAGTGAGATCCAGGCCAGAGATCCTGTTCCTCTGCCCTGATGTAGCTGCTGCAGTGATGGCTTCCTCTGTACAGTCCTCCAGAGCTTACCCTGCAGTCTGCTAGCATGTGAATGCTAACATGCTTTCTCTACAGCAGACTGGCACACAGTGCTAACATGCTTTCTCTATAACAGACTACACACAGTGCCAACATGTGGTCTCAGTAACAGACTGGCACACAGTGCTAACATGCTTTCTCTATAGCAGACTACACACAGTGCTAACATGTGGTCTCAGTAACAGACTGGCACACAGTGCTAACATGCTTTCTCTATAGCAGACTGGCACACAGTGCTAACATGCTTTCTCTATAACAGACTACACACAGTGCCAACATGTGGTCTCAGTAACAGACTAGCACACAGTGCTAACATGCTTTCTCTATAACAGACTACACACAGTGCTAACATGTGGTCTCAGTAACAGACTACACACAGTGCTAACATGCTTTCTCTATAACAGACTACACACAGAGCCAACATGTGGTCTCAGTAACAGACTGGCACACAGTGCTAACATGCTTTCTCTATAACAGACTACACACAGTGCCAACATGTGGTCTCAGTAACAGACTAGCACACAGTGCTAACATGCTTTCTCTATAACAGACTACACACAGTGCTAACATGTGGTCTCAGTAACAGACTACACACAGTGCTAACATGCTTTCTCTATAACAGACTACACACAGAGCCAACATGTGGTCTCAGTAACAGACTGGCACACAGTGCTAACATGCTTTCTCTATAACAGACTACACACAGTGCCAACATGTGGTCTCAGTAACAGACTAGCACACAGTGCTAACATGCTTTCTCTATAACAGACTACACGCAGTGCTAACATGTGGTCTCAGTAACAGACTGGCACACAGTGCTAACATGCTTTCTCTATAGCAGACTGGCACACAGTGCTAACATGCTTTCTCTATAACAGACTACACACAGTGCCAACATGTGGTCTCAGTAACAGACTGGCACACAGTGCTAACATGCTCTCTCTGTAAGACTGGCACACAGCACAGTGACAGAGCACTAACATGCCCACATCAGTCTCTCCTCATGCCACCCGCGCCAGAATTTTCTTGACACTTTGTCAGAGGGCCCATTTCTCTGTGGCTAACATGCGGTCACAAAAATGACTCACTCGCTCTTAGCCAGAGGGGAATTCTCAAACCTGGTTCAACTGCTTGATTTAGTTTGGCTTTCCCTCAGATTAATGTAGATTGTGTGTATGAAAACAATTTCAGGAATTGAACATTTTGGTATACTGCTTTCTTCAATGTATGCTTTTGTTCTCTTGGAAATCTTTTCTCTTTAAAAGTGGGACCTCTCGTGATCAGAGTGGAACTGCCAGACAGAGGCCACGACACTCGATGTGGCTGTAAAGAGTTCATGATTGATTGCAGAAGAGGGACACAGGACTCACCTCTTCAGAATGCAACTTCATACAAACTGAGGTTATGATAGTCTATGGTTTAGCAATGGTACTTATGGTTTTATGTATTTTTATTATGGCCTATTACGCATGCTATCTTAAGCTCTCCTACACTGCCAGCCCCTCAGCGCAGCTATCTTAAGCTCTCCTACACTGCCAGCCCCTCAGCGCAGCTACCTTAAGCTCTCCTACACTGCCAGCCCCTCAGCGCAGCTACCTTAAGCTCTCCTACACTGCCAGCCCCTC
Source organism: Albula glossodonta (assembly GCA_019788955.1). Lineage (NCBI taxonomy): Eukaryota > Metazoa > Chordata > Actinopteri > Albuliformes > Albulidae > Albula > Albula glossodonta. Next base: position 112,642 of record JAFBMS010000311.1, on the reverse strand, counting down.
AGCGCAGCTACCTTAAGCTCTCCTACACTGCCAGCCCCTCAGCGCAGCTACCTTAAGCTCTCCTACACTGCCAGCCCCTCAGCGCAGCTACCTTAAGCTCTCCTACACTGCCAGCCCCTCAGCGCAGCTACCTTAAGCTCTCCTACACTGCCAGCCCCTCAGCGCAGCTTACCTTAAGCTCTCCTACACTGCCAGCCCCTCAGCGCAGCTTACCTTAAGCTCTCCTACACTGCCAGCCCCTCAGCGCAGCTACCTTAAGCTCTCCTACACTGCCAGCCCCTCAGCGCAGCTACCTTAAGCTCTCCTACACTGCCAGCCCCATAGCACAGCTACAAGCAGCTGCTTTAGAACTGCTCTGTGATGCAATATAATGTATGCAAATTGAGAGCGGCTGACTGGGTGTCTCTGGAGATGGAGGCGGGGCTCTCAGCTCCTCCGTCTTCCTGGTGTAGAGATGCAGGGAATTTTTAGTGTGAGTGTGTGTGAGTGTATGTGTGTTTGTGTGTGTGAGTGTGAGTGTTTACCTTGAGCTGTGTCCTTTGTGAGCAGCACTGCTGGTCTGTTTCCCTTTATGTCCCTAAAGACCCCCGATTCTCCTCCGATTCTCTTCTTCTTAACGAAGCAGTGTGTGAGTGTATATGTATATGAATGTGTGTGTGAGTGTATGTGTGTATGAATGTGTGTGTGAGTGTATGTGTATATGAATGTGTGTGTGAGTGTATGTGTGTATGAATGTGTGTGTGAGTGTATATGTATATGAATGTGTGTGTGAGTGTATGTGTGTATGAATGTGTGTGTGAGTGTATGTGTATATGAATGTGTGTGTGAGTGTATGTGTGTATGAATGTGTGTGTGAGTGTATGTGTATATGAATGTGTGTGTGAGTGTATGTGTGTATGAATGTGTGTGTGAGTGTATGTGTGTATGAATGTGTGTGTGAGTGTATGTGTGTATGAATGTGTGTGTGAGTGTATGTGTGTATGAATGTGTGTGTGAGTGTATGTGTATATGAATGTGTGTGTGAGTGTATGTGTGTATGAATGTGTGTGTGAGTGTATGTGTATATGAATGTGTGTGTGAGTGTATGTGTGTATGAATGTGTGTGTGAGTGTATGTGTCTATGTGTGTGTGAGTGTATGTGTGTATGAATGTGTTGTGTGAGTGTATGTGTGTCTTCATGTGTGTGTGATGTCGTTTGTGTCTGATTGTGTGTGTGAGTGTCTGTGTGTATGAATGTGTGTGTGAGTGTATGTGTGTATGAATGTGTGTGTGAGTGTATGTGTGTATGAATGTGTGTGTGAGTGTATGTGTATATGAATGTGTGTGTGAGTGTATGTGTGTATGAATGTGTGTGTGAGTGTATGTGTATATGAATGTGTGTGTGAGTGTATGTGTGTATGAATGTGTGTGTGAGTGTATGTGTGTATGAATGTGTGTGTGAGTGTATGTGTGTATGAATGTGTGTGTGAGTGTATGTGTCTGCACAGCCCTGCCATCTCTCCTGTGCAAACACATGTGAGCTCACTCAGTCTGATTACAGGAGAGCGGGTGGTCTCACCTGGCCTTGCTCCAGCCCTCACACTCCTTGTCGCTCAGGTCAGGCCAGGAGTATGCTGCCCTCGTCCCAGTTTGTCAGAGATGCTCCTGGCTTTCACTCCATCTGGGCCCAATTGACTGTGCTCAGTTAGCTGGGGCCTAAACCAGGTCCAGCCCAAAACACACAGGCACCTCTGTGGGCACCCCCAGCACAGCCAGCTGTGGTCCTGGGCCTGGTAACAAACTCAATGATGTAGTCATGTACCCACAGGCATCAATTACACATCCTTTATGAGTACTGTGGAACAGGCTGAAGTTTATGAAAGCTGGTGAAATTGTGTTACTGTCTCCGGTGCTGCAGCCCCAGGGTTCAGCCGCCCTGGCTTGGGCCTCTGTATCGACCATCGAGATGCAAAATTTCCCAGGTGTGCTTTGAAGAGCACATTGAGTGACACGGGTTGGGTAGCGAGCCACACCCCCCCACTCGCTCTCTCCACGACTCTGCGCTGCCAAAACTAGGTCAGGGTGACCACAGGACCCTCTCACTGCACCCCGCGCTCTCTCTGCAGGTGTCCCGTCACACAGCTGTGACAGCACAGCAAAGTCTCTGCGGTTTTTACACAGAAACGAGCCCCCCCCCCCCCCCCACACACTCCTCCCCAAACCAGCGACCTGCCTGTGATACTCAGAAAGCCAATTTTACCGTCACATGGGAACAGGAACACTCACGCTGTCTTGTGCGACTGGGCGCTGACCTGTTTGACATTCTCGCCTAACCTCAAACGCTGCGCCCTGCCAAGCACTCAGTGGAACTCCCCCCAGGCCGAGTGTACTTTCATCACCTGTCCACAGCCCAAACACTGCTCTACTTTAAATCACACAAACACACACACTCACAGATTAAAATACACACTCTCACACACACACACAAACACACACACACATACACACTCACAGATTAAAATACATACACACACACACACACACACACACACAGATTAAAATACACACATACGCACACGCACACAAGCACTGAGAATACTCAGAGCGTGAACCTCCCGATCCCGCGGGATCTTCACTGGCATTGTGTGACACATGAATCGAGA
>JAFBMS010000311.1:7500-105000 GCA_019788955.1 Albula glossodonta | reverse complement strand
ATAGCCAAAGGTCCACCACAGGAGCACATTCATCCAAACACTGGGTGGCAGTGTGAAGGACGACAGGCCAGCGCTGACACACACAGGCTGGTGGGTAGACAGAGAGTATTTACAGACATAGTTGGAGAAGGAGAGAGAATGACAGAGGAGAAGGCCATGGATTTTGTTGGTAGATATCTTGCAAATCTACAAAAAGTGAAACAACAACAAATAACAGCTTTCCTCTCAGGAAATGTTTTGTCTCCAGCTCCTGTCTTTCTGCTATTATTCTCCCAAGGAGCCCCTTCCAGCCCCCCCAGACACAGCCCGCACCGGAGAGGGGAGCAGGAGGAAGGAGGAAGCAGACCTGCTTTTCTTTCCGTTTCTAAAACAATGAGGAGCTACAGTCATGAGAGAAGAGGAGACAGGGAGTGAGGGGAGGAGAGGAGAGGAGAGGAAAAGAGGAGGAGAGGAGAGGAAGAGTGAGAGGAGGGGAAGAGAGGAGAGGAGGAGTGAGGAGTGAGGAGAGGAAGAAGGGTGGAGTGAGGGGAGTGGAAGGAGAGGAAGAGTGAGGAGAGGAGAGGAGGAGTGAGAGGAAGGGAGGAGAGGAGGAGTGAGGAGAGGTGAGGAGGAAGGAGGGGAGGGGAGGTTCTTGAGAGGGGAGGGGAGGGGGGGAGGCGGGAGGAGGGAGGGGGGGGGGGGAGGGGGGGGGGGGGTGGGAGGGGGGGTGAGAGGAGGGGAGGGGAGGGGGGGGGAGAGGAGAGGAGGGGTGAGGGGAGGAGAGGAGAGGAGGAGGGAGGAGAGGGGAGGAGAGGAGAGGTTGCTCTGTGGATCTGCAGAGGCTGGCGCAGGTAGCACCTGCTCCCGCTGGCGCTGAGGTACCCTCCATCAGCCCACTGAATGAACATCTGCCACTCGCCATGATGACATAGGTCCTGCCATCCCCATGGAGACAGGCCTTCACCTTCCTCCACGCCCCGACTCCACATCAGTCCCGTGCTGCTGGAACATGGCAGGAACAGGAAGTCAGAGTATGGCAGGTTCTGGTGGCGGTCAGGAGAGCCCCGCCTTAACCTGTGTGCTCTCCACGCTGAAGCTCAGCCCCACCTTAACCCCTGCGCTGGAGGGCCACACCCAGAGTAACACACACACAAGAGGGACACACCCAGAGTAACACACACGCAGGAGGGTCACACCCAGAGTAACACACACGCAGGAGGGACACACCCAGAGTAACACACACGCAGGAGGGACACACCCAGAGTAACACACACGCAGGAGGGACACACCCAGAGTAACACACACGCAGGAGGGACACACCCAGAGTAACACACACGCAGGAGGGACACACCCAGAGTAACACACACGCAGGAGGGACACACCCAGAGTAACACACACGCAGGAGGGACACACCCAGAGTAACACACACGCAGGAGGGACACACCCAGAGTAACACACACGTAGGAGGGTCACACCCAGAGTAACACACACGCAGGAGGGACACACCCAGAGTAACACACACGCAGGAGGGACACACCCAGAGAAACACACACGCAGGAGGGTCACACCCAGAGTAACACACACGCAGGAGGGTCACACCCAGAGTAACACACATGTAGGAGGGTCACACCCAGAGTAACACACACGCAGGAGGGACACACCCAGAGTAACACACACGCAGGAGGGACACACCCAGAGAAACACACACGCAGGAGGGACACACCCAGAGTAACACACACGCAGGAGGGACACACCCAGAGTAACACACACGCAGGAGGGACACACCCAGAGTAACACACACGCACGAGGGACACACCCAGAGTAACACACACGCACGAGGGACACACCCAGAGTAACACACACGCAGGAGGGACACACCCAGAGTAACACACACGCAGGAGGGACACACCCAGAGTAACACAGACGCAGGAGGGACACACCCAGAGAAACACACACGCAGGAGGGTCACACCCAGAGTAACACACACGCAGGAGGGTCACACCCAGAGTAACACACATGTAGGAGGGACACACCCAGAGTAACACACACGCAGGAGGGACACACCCAGAGTAACACACACGCAGGAGGGTCACACCCAGAGTAACACACACGCAGGACGGACACACCCAGAGTAACACACACACAGGGCAGCTGGAACAGAGACACACTCACTGAGACAGAAAACTAATGTAACATTTAACAAGGTTGTTGGTGTGATTTGCCAGCAACTGCGCAGAGCTGCGAGGTTAAGCTGCAGTAAGGAGCTATCAGAGGTTTGCCCAGAGACTCCAGGGTGTTCTCCAGTGTGACTCCTCTCTCAGTTGCTGCGGTCCCATCGCCCCCCCGCCCCCCCACCCCCCCAGGACGGCCACATTGCTGTGGCTTTGCGCCCTCTCTCAGCCTGCAGCACTCACATTCCGTGGGGTTATTTCCTCACTGCTGCTCACATGATGGTGCATCAGACTGGATCACTGGAGGCAATTTTAATAAAGCACTTGACTCATTCTGCCATTTTAACACTGATATACATACAGTTTATCATGGCAGGTTTTTTCCATTCGTTCTTCAGCTGGCACTGAGGTGACAAACGAATAATTGGAGAATACAGGATCGCATCAGGATGGATTTAAATACTGTCATATGTCTGCACAGCTAGAGGTTTCACCAGGGTAGGACAGAGACACAGCCACGCTCACGGGTGCAACTGCAGAGTACTTACGGATTTAAACCTGCAACCCTCAGGGTGTGACACATGCTCCCTACGCCTGATTGAAGGGTCCTGTTTTCAGCCATTATGTCACACCCTGTAGTGGCGACATGGAGTCGAATAATTGTCTGAAAATTACAAAATTTAAGTAAAAAGTAAGAATATTTTGCTTGGCAAACTCACATTTTTTTTACTGCTTCCTAAAACATATTTAAACTTGCCAAGACATATGTTATTGTATACATTACAGAAGTAACATCGTTACCCAGCTGGTAAATTTGCTAAGCAAATGAAGAGCCGTCACTTTCGCAACAGGTTCCATGGATGACCACATCACCACTCACAGCTCCAGTTTTTTTGAGTGTAAAATTGGCTGGGGGAGGGGGGCAGGTTAGCGGGGGGTTAAGAAGCTCCAGTCATTGAGGGCTACAGGGTCCCCCAAAGATTTTTATGGTTTCTCTTCGATTAGCAGCAATTTCAGGTCTTGTAAATCCGGTATGCCGCCTCCTCCGATCGGTGATGTCACTGGACGAGTAAAGCAAACGGCAGCCCCCCCCCGGGCCTCACCTGCCTCCTTTAACTCGGCTCACTGAAGCGATGGGGTAGGCTTACACTGCGCCTCAACACGGGGGATGAGACACATTTACAAGGAAGTCGCATAACTTCCTTTAAATAAAATATTCCACTGTTCCCTTTAAACCCGCTGTGTGGTCAGCCATCCCGACGTGATCGCACCGCCATAAATAAAACGCTTACTGTCTGGGCTCTGTCAGCAATAATTGTAGGATGACGAATCAGACTTCCTTTGCAAAACAACTCAAGGTTCACTAGAAGTTTTTTATTTTCTTTTAACTGTTTTGCTATTTAGACCAGCCCCCCTCCCTCGCCCCTCGCTGCTCTGTAACCTCTCTGTCTCTTCCAGGAACGCATTTTGCAGGGATCACGTGGCTGGGTGCTGTAATGGCATTTGGATGACTCTCATCAGAGACGCCAAACACTCACTTCAGCCCCGCGTCCATGAGACCATCTGTCGACGACTGCTCTAACCCTAATTGAGTTTGTGAAGACGCAGATAAAATAGAAACGACAAAAAATTGGGCGGTTGGGTGCGGGGTACGCGCAAGGGGGAATAAACGCACACAAAAACGCATGGGTTTAACTTACAGTCGCACTTCGGCTAGACTTACTCACTTACGGACTTGGATCACTGTGTAAAACCTTTGCGTTTTCAGAGGACAGAACGTGATATATGGTGCAAAAACAGGATAATTCAGCTGAGCCTTTAACATAACTAGGGGTGAGGAGAAGGGAGGGCCGTGACGCTACAGAGCGTTAAAACAGGCCGGCGGCTCTTCCAAGCCCGCAGGCGCATCGTGAAACACACAAATAAGCTATCAGCATCACGTTCAACTTGATAGGCGCAATTTGAAAAATAAATCGCTCGCCCTTTCATGTCACGGTAGGACAGTCAGTCGGGCGCAGATGGCGTCAATGTCAAACATAAAATTTTAAGAATTACGAATGATTGTCAAAATCAGCAGTTGATAATGATCTGTCGTAAGTGTGTGGCTTATGCTCCACCCACCGGCGCTGGCTGCAGCTGTCGGGCGAACTGAACTCACGAACTGACTACATCATGGTAAACTGTCCTGTTTCAAACTCAGCCATTTCAGCTGTCCCGTCGTCTCTCTGCAACAAATTCAGTCTTTTCCGTTAGGCCCAGACAAGCACGTGTTTACGACAATTAGTGAACAACCACAGCTGTACGCCCCACAGGACTGTGTCCAGAATAAAAAGGAACATTAAAGAATACTTACAGTTGGTGATGTAAAACATTGTAGAAGGAAGAGGGAAAGAGTATGTACCGTAAACAGTTGTGCGCTTTATCTAACTGGATGCTGAAACGGCATCTCGCACGAGTAGAACAAACTAATTACACAGTCTGAGCCTGAAGTTCGGAAAGAATTTGGAAAGAAATTGTCAGGAGGGCTGAGAAGCAGCTGTTTTTAAAAATTCGTTATTACTCAACACAACACTAACAATTGCCATAGTCCAAGTTGTGACTTCGATGAAAGTCTTTTTTATTTCACTTACGATACATATAAATATTTTGTAAGCATGATGAACAAAAATATTTATATCGTCGTCTCCATCCTGATGTGCAAAAGCATCCGTAAGCCATGACACTGCGGCCACGGCGCTTGTGTTGGTATGAGGTTCGTACTGTGGAATGCAGGGTTTGGTTTTCAGCAGAAATAATGGGCCTACTATCATCCAAAGCGTTACACTTGTGACTCATCTCTCCACAGAACCCTGCTCCAAAAGCACGGAGGCTCATCCAGGTGCTTTTTTTAAACCGGAGAGGGAGATTGGTGTTCTTTAGTGAGCAGTAGTTTCCATCGTGCTGCTCTGCTCTGATTCCCAGCCGTACCCAGGGTACGGCTGATGTTGGAGTCATAAAAACGGACTCTAGCCCAGGCCAGAGGGGCCCGCGCATCCCTTGGACGTTGTTATAATGCTCGTTGTGATTTTATTTCTTGCTCTTGGAGATATTTTGGAAGAGTAGCCAGTCCGGGGAAGATTCCCTCCCGCCCCAGACGCGCTCCATTTGGACAGTGAGGCTCTGACTGCTTCAGTAGAGCCTCAGCGATAACTCTCCAACTCTTTCCACACTCTCAGGCATTAACTAAGTTTTTCTGGAGCTCCTCGGGTTTGTTTTATAATAATGATCCTCAGGAGTTGTTCTAAAGCTCCCGCTGATGGTAAGGGCCAAAGTCAGATTTAATCTGGACCGGGCTGGCCCATATCAGGCGGGGGGAGTAACTTTTCCCCCCACCTTAAAAAGACCAAAACAAAGAGCTGGAATCCGAAACTCAAACTCTGCATGAGTACCAGCTATGAGTGAGAGGTTTCATAAAATCCATTAAAAAATAATAAAAAAAATCAATTAGGTTATACTTACAACAACCCTACACTTTTCAGAAGACATACAGTATATAAAACACAGGTAGAGTTTGGGCAAAATGGTTCTGAGGTGAATTGTAAAACGGCAACATTTGGCTTGGAGCTCCGCCTAGTGGATATTTTGTGGCAGTGCTGAGGTGAAGCCCATGTTTGGCATGGTCGGGGGAGGGGCCTGATGACGCGCAGCCTCAGCTCTCAGCGCTCTCCCCATCTCGTCTCAGACTGCCGATGCTGATCGTCATGAATAGTTAATTAGATGAAAGATTAGGTATTTTTGATGACGATTTTCGAAGTTTTTTTTTTTTAAAAACTGAAATACTGGTCTTAGACACCCTGCATCTTGATGGTACACTGGCCATAGATATATACTACAAGAATTCACGTGAGTGGAGTTTGATCATGCGCCTAAGCATCAAACTTTCTTTACATTTGATGGCTGCTAACTTCAGTCTGGTGAATTCGTCAGCATTTCTCTGAAATAAACTAACCAAAATTAAAACGCCATCAGCTGGTAGTGCGTATCTTATCAGAAAGTCCAATGCCGAAAATATTGCAGTACCCTTCCAAATTTGAAACATCATGAGCAGTCTTTATTTTGGTGTGATCATCTTTGAAACATTAACCACCAATTTCCAGCAATCATTTTCCAGTCATACTTCACTAATTCACTGATCTGATTCACTCGTTGAGCTGAAATTTTGCCTCTGCTTGTCCTCATGAACTAGGATGAGGCTCAACCCACATGACCCCCTGAAACCATGACAACCCCAAAAATGTACATTTTCAAACATTAATGCAGCTAAAGTTCCAGTGGTTCTTATCCTTGTTAGAGTTACTGAACCCCACCAGTTTCATTTGCACATTCACCGAACCCTTCTTGATGGGCAAGCGGGGCGTGTCATCACAAATCATATGAATCGGGTGTGTGTCTTGACCTCCGCCGAACCCCTGAGACTGACTCACCGAACCCCTGGGGTTCGATCGAACCCAGGTTAAGAACCAGTGAGCTAAACACTGTCTAAATGCACACATTAATGCAGCTAAAACACTGTCTAAATGCACACATCAATGCAGCTAAAACACTGTCTAAATGCACACATTAATGCAGCTAAAACACTGTCTAAATGCACACATCAATGCAGCTAAAACACTGTCTAAATGCACACATCAATGCAGCTAAAACACTGTCTAAATGCACACATCAATGCAGCTAAAACACTGTCTAAATGCACACATCAATGCAGCTAAAACACTGTCTAAATGCACACATCAATGCAGCTAAAACACTGTCTAAATGCACACATCAATGCAGCTAAAACACTGTCTAAATGCACACATCAATGCAGCTAAAACACTGTCTAAATGCACACATTAATGCAGCTAAAACACTGTCTAAATGCACACATTAATGCAGCTAAAACACTGTCTAAATGCACACATTAATGCAGCTAAAACACTGTCTAAATGCACACATCAATGCAGCTAAAACTGTCTAAATGCACACATCAATGCAGCTAAAACACTGTCTAAATGCACACATTAATGCAGCTAAAACACTGTCTAAATGTGCACATTAATGCAGGTAAAACACTGTCTAAATGCACACATTAATGCAGCTAAAACACTGTCTAAATGCACACATTAATGCAGGTAAAACACTGTCTAAATGTGCACATTAATGCAGGTAAAACACTGTCTAAATCTGCACATTAATGCAGCTAAAACACTGTCTAAATGCACACATTAATGCAGCTAAAACACTGTCTAAATGCACACATTAATGCAGGTAAAACACTGTCTAAATGTGCACATTAATGCAGCTAAAACACTGTCTAAATCTGCACATTAATGCAGCTAAAACACTGTCTAAATGCACACATTAATGCAGCTAAAACACTGTCTAAATGCACACATTAATGCAGCTAAAACACTGTCTAAATGCACACATTAATGCAGCTAAAACACTGTCTAAATGCACACATTAATGCAGGTAAAACACTGTCTAAATGTGCACATTAATGCAGGTAAAACACTGTCTAAATCTGCACATTAATGCAGCTAAAACACTGTCTAAATGCACACATTAATGCAGCTAAAACACTGTCTAAATGCACACATTAATGCAGCTAAAACACTGTCTAAATGCACACATTAATGCAGCTAAAACACTGTCTAAATGCACACATTAATGCAGCTAAAACACTGTCTAAATGCACACATTAATGCAGCTAAAACACTGTCTAAATGCACACATTAATGCAGCTAAAACACTGTCTAAATGTGCACATTAATGCAGCTAAAACACTGTCTAAATGCACACATTAATGCAGCTAAAACACTGTCTAAATGCACACATTAATGCAGCTAAAACACTGTCTAAATGTGCACATTAATGCAGGTAAAACACTGTCTAAATGCACACATTAATGCAGCTAAAACACTGTCTAAATGCACACATTAATGCAGCTAAAACACTGTCTAAATGCACACATTAATGCAGCTAAAACACTGTCTAAATGCACACATTAATGCAGCTAAAACACTGTCTAAATGCACACATTAATGCAGCTAAAACACTGTCTAAATGCACACATTAATGCAGCTAAAACACTGTCTAAATGCACACATTCAGCTTCAGACTTTATTTCTTATGTGGCTTCCAGCAGTTTTATCCATTTGTTAGCCTGTTAGCATTTCATTACTTTAACTATTAAGCCCTGAGCACTACATCGATCTGCCTGACCCGCTGGGAGTTTAGGTTCAGGGTGGACTCGGCGAGGATGTTAAACAGGAGGACTGGATGCCAGTCGGGCCGCTGTTCTGTCGGGTTCCTCCACTTGCTCGTGCTGTTCCCTCGGGTTCTCCCGCAGCCCAGAGCAGAGACACCCCACTCAGGACACACTGAGCCACACAGAGCAGTCACTGTTATGTACAGAGGTTTATTATTTGATTTTTTTCCAAAACATTTCACTTACTAATTACAATACACAGTCAATTGATCAGTTTTTCAGAATAGAAACGGAAACATAACAGACCATGACAGAACAAAGAGAATTGCGATAAAGATTATCAATTACCAAATTAGAGCAATTACCTCATTAACAGGAACAGCTTCTGGACCTGCACTGAGCGCGCTCACAGCCAGCAGCGCCTACTGTGCCAGGTCCTGTCAGATAATTACAAAAAACTCAGGGGTAGCTAGCATGTAAGTGCTTTTGGAGGGGATTAAAAAAAGAAAATAAACTAATAAATACTAAAACTAATAAAGATTAAAATCTGGTTTGTCGACTCGATGCAGTGGATGTGATGGAAAGTGTGATCTTTGCGACTGTCCCGTGCGAGACAGCCGCGTTTGGCCGTTTCCCGCCCCGGAGCTCAGCACTGGCTCAGGGGGTTTGTGAGAAGAGCATAGCGCTATCCCAGCATGCATTTCAGCGGTCCCGGCTGAGCCGAGCCAAGGAGTCGTGTGTCTTTAAGGCATCTGTTTGTGATATGAGTCCGCACATCCTGGTACATTCCACACAGGTCCGTGATCCTCAGCGAGGCAGTGAGCGTCTGCAGCACATGCTCGCCGGAGGGACTGAGATCTGAGCTTACTCTCCCTCTGCTCCAGTAGGGGGAGCCATTGCAGAGTCTATCGCTTCCATTAGCTTCAAAACGAGATGTGGATGGTTATGAATACATATCGGCAGCTACATAACAAAAAAAAAAAACAAAAAACAAAAAAACAAAAAAAAAAAGTCACGGGTAACACCCAAGGTTATCCAGAAATAAGGCTCCAGGCTTTTGGCACGCTGTGGTAACTAAGTGGGCATATGCATAATTATGTGTGTAAGTTTGTTTGCATGTGTGTGCGCATGTGTGTGTGCATAATATAGTTCTCTTCTACTTAGCACAGTGTCTATTTATGGCCTAGGTATAAGCTTTATGTTACAGGTATATACAGGTAGAGAGGACAGACAGACGGACGCAGAGAGGCATTAGCTGAGCTGCTGGTGCTGGATGTGCACTCTCTAGCGGAGTCAGACTGAGCGGTCAGAGGTAGAGGGAGAGGGGTCCGTTACGCAGAGATCTGTGCAGAGAGCCAGCTAGCCAGCGCCGTCCTGGGGGGCCACCCACAGCAGTGCCAGTGCAGGGGGGGGGAGGTTGCCAATCCCACTGAACCCCCCATAGAGCTGCGTGAGGCTGGCACTGATGACCATGGGGGCGGGGGAGGCGGGATCGGCTCTCCGGTACTGACCAGCCCATTGGTCAGTGAGGGCTCCCCAGATGCTGTCATCCACACAGGTGAGCTGGCACAGCTAACACAGCTAACTGAGATAAAGTTAACAGGTGGAGATACAGACCAGCACACACACGCTGGCCTACCCCTGCCCTGGCTGTCCCTCCCCCTGTGTCTCTGGCTGGGCCGAGGCTGCTTGCTCTCAGCCCGTGCTGGCGGCCAGACGGCCAGCGGAGCACAGTGAATAGCGGCACAGGACAGGGCGGCTGGCAGCGAGTTAGAGCTGGGGTGAAAGCAGACCTGACAGACACAAAACTGGGCCCTGAATTTACCCGTTTGCATACGCAAAAAAAGAAAAAACTACATTCTTGCAAAAGTTCTTTACAGTTCAGGCATGCTTCAGCGGGCACACACACGCAACACACACACACACACACAAGCGCCAAACAACACGCACACTGAAATGTGTACACACACAAACACACTCACATGCACATATACGCACATATACTCAACTTGCTCATGCTGCTGTGTGAGCGCACACTCTTAAACACATTCAGAGTCGCTCTAACACTAACTCTTACACATACACACACTCAATCATACACACATACAAACACATGTTTGCACACGCACACACGCACGCACGCACACACACACATAGATCAGGTGAAGTTCATTAATAAACAGGCTGAAGGCTTGTGCTACATGATGAGCAGCAGCAAGGCAGGCTGGGATAACTGGAGTGTGCGGAATGGGTTCCAGTCAGGGGCCGCCCCCCCTCCCCCACGGCCCCTCTGTGCGGGGCGGTCCCAGGGAGGCCAGAGCACACAGTCAGGGTGAAGTCTTCCATGGTTCTACTCTTTGAGATGCTCTGAGGTAATTGTCCAGCATGTAGAATGAAAAGTTATACATAAAAACAGAGTACAAAAGGAAAAAAAAATAATAATCTGAAGAGAAAAAACACTCATGCAAAAAAATAATACATATACTTGTGCAGATCAGAGGTAGTTCATTCTGGTGGCCCGACCCCTTAACTCTTGCTCACACATCACAGCTAAAACCGCAGCGCTATAAAGCAACAGAACGCATCTGAAAGGAATAAACACCAGAGAAATGTTACGCTCGGAAACCACTGAGGCTAACCATCACCTAACGCGGCCTTCCCAGCAGCCATTCCGATTGGCCGTTTCCTCTTGGCCCTCGATGCCATTGTCTAGCTTAATACGAATCCTTTTCCTGCGGCCAATCACAGCTTGCCCTTAACTGTACTGTGCACATGTTATATGTCGGTTGAGCAGCAAAAATGATGAGTAAACTGAGAGATACCATTTGTCCAACAGCTCCTGTGCAACTCCTGTGAGTTCGGCCACAGGAGGGCGCCCTCCTTGGCACGTGGCTTATTGAACGTCACCCTGGATACAGAGAGAATGTATTATTATTATATCTGACTTCTTCCCCTATGCAAATCAAACCACACACCACATTCAGACAGACAGAGTGTCTGCCAAAGGGTCTGAGGCAGGGAGGTGCTGTTAGCTGGTTAGCGCTGGGCTACCTGTCTATGGAGGGGACAACAGCGCCCCCATGCCTCCCAGCGGACATATAAAGTGCAGACCGGCGAAGGCAGCGCTGCTCTGAGTGCTGCAGCACTCAGCCACAGCTGCACATGTGCGCCACTCTGCTCTGGCCACCAGGGGGAGACAGGTCCCTGTGTCCTGGCATGAAAACCACGGGCGGCTTCACAAACGCAGGCGACTTGTGTGACCAGCGGGACCCCCATTACAGAGGGGTGGGGGGGGCACAATAAAGCGAATAAAAATTCCCCCTTTAAAAAAATGTCCCCCTTCAATGGCTTCTGCAGGGGCCCATGGGATAAGCAGGACCTCCCAGACGCAGACATGAAAGAACAGGGCCTCCTTAACCCCCAAAAAACACACCCCCTCGGGCTCTCTACCACCTGCACGTGCCGTCTTGGAGAGACCTCCCAATCTCCCACAATTCTGTGACCCAGAATGAAACTGCAGGGGGTGGGGTTACCTGCACAGGTGTGCTGCTCCCATACAGCAAAGAGCCTCACTCCACGCCTCAGATCTGACATGTTTACATGCGCCAGCGGGGAGTGGCGCGGCACAGGCAGGGGGAGGGTTGCAGCGGGAATACAAAAGCGTAGTTGAGTTATTTCATATACATCCGATGGTATGGCTTACCATAGACAGCAGCATTAGGTTTAGTCTGAAATTTCTTCCATTTCCTCACAACAAAAAATGAGTAAGAACACGATATAAAGTAACATTCTAACGCGTCCCAATGCTCATGATAGCTTGTCAAATCTGACCCAGTCTCTTCCCTGGCAGTGCATTCACACTGCACAGGAATACTGTCTACCAGCTTGCCAAAGCATAGTGTTACTTTAAGAACAAGAAAAAAATAAAAAATAAAATAGTCAGTATCATATTTGCATATATTTTGAGAATATCTTCAATGGTTTATCTTAGTATTACCTACGTATTCCTACGTATGTACAGAACTAATACTGCTGTATTTACAGACTCGAACCATGAGGTGGCAGCACCACTCAACAAATCACTTGAAAGATTTTTTTTTCTGGTACAGGTAGATAGAGGTTTCTGATGAGCGCTGTTTGAGAATCCGTTTGACGGTTCTTCTCCCTCACGGTTAGGGTCAGGATTCGGGCGCAGTTTGCTGGTCCTGTGATGAAAGATTCTTTCTGCCGTGAGCTTATAGTCAGTGATGTGACACTGGAACGCGTCAGTCACATGGTGGGGGGGTCAGTTTGGCTCTGAGGCTAATCTAAAAGGGACTGGGTGCTGTCTGTTCGGGGGATGGCGGGGGGGGGGTGGACAGTGAAATAACCCAGCTGGTCTTTGGACACCTGTCGCTCTGGGGGAAAAGGGCGGATAAAAGCTTTTCCTCGGCTGAGTCGGGGTGAGTAACTCGGCTGAGTCGGGGTGAGTAACTCGGCTGAGACAGGGTGGATGCTGGCACTGACTGAATAAACATGTGTAGCTAAAATGACCAGTTCAGCAGCTTGGGGGATGCCCCACTATAACCTAATCTGCTAAAAATCCCTGAAAGCTCATTACATTACATGCCTCTTCCTGTTGAGGGGAAGCAAGCCATTTTCAATACTTCAGCGTGTGCTCGCCCACCCCATCATACGCCCCCTAGTGTTGATGTGTGTGAGTGTTTATATATGGGGCCAGCTGGCCCCACCCAGGTTCAGCTCCGGATCCTGTTTCAGCTCGACATGACGCCCCCCCGCCCCGACCATGGCGGAGCAGAAGGGAGCCATTCCGATTGCCTGGCCAGGGTCACATGGGCCTCTCGAGGCCATTTCAAATGGAGCAGTGTGTAACGGAACCGAAGCCCTCCTGGCGGTCAGACTGTGAAGTTTATGCCCACAAGTGGTCGTTAAACATCCCCATATACAAACCTTCAAAATATAAGGCTACACTCTTTGTTAATAGCCTGTTTGTGTGTGTGTGTGTGTGTGTGTGTACACACATTCTTGGCCACCTTTCTAGTAGCCTTCCAGATCAAGCATACGTACACACGCACACATGCGTGCACACACACATACACACACAGTGTTTACATAAACATCCTGTGAATCACACAGGATCAATCATCACCTAATCTCAATATAAATTTTGCTTTCCTTAAATATAGATAATAATATATATTTATATATATTTATATATGTATACATAAAATCTCTCAGGATTCCCTTTTATCACTGCTTCTGTTACCCCTCCCTGACCTGCAGCAGCTTCGGCTCCCATTCCGAAGGGCCTGCGCCCCCGGCCCTGAACAGTCACTCCCCCCGGCCCCTCCCCGGGGGCGCGGCTAGGACGCCTCGCTGCCAAAAACCTCCAGCACCAGCGGGGTGAGCTGCATGCTGTGCTCCGGCTGGAAGGACAGGGACCGGTACTGCTTGGAGTGCTCCTCGTTCAGGCTGCGCAGGTCCGCCAGCTTCTGGATCATCTTGGCATACAGCAGTCGCCCCCCGGGGTGGTTGACGCGGATATAGGCCTGGAGCACCTCTGAGAGGCGGTCCTGCAGGGACTCGATACGGGCGTGGTCCTGGACCCCGGGCCGATCTGCGGGGGAGGGGGGGAGATAGCACCATCAACCATGGGGGACCAAGCAAGGGTCCTACGGTCGATAAGCTGGGCTTGTAGCTCAGAGGTTACAGTGTAGTGTAATGGTTAGGGAGCTGGGCATGTAGCTCAGAGGTTACAGTGTAGTGTGATGGTTAGGGAGCTGGGCTTGTAGCTCAGAGGTTACAGTGTAGTGTGATGGTTAGGAAGCTGGGCTTGTAGCTCAGAGGTTACAGTGTAGTATAATGGTTAGGGAGCTGGGCTTGTAGCTCAGAGGTTACAGTGTAGTATAATGGTTAGGGAGCTGGGCTTGTAGCTTAGAGGTTACAGTGTAGTATAATGGTTAGGGAGCTGGGCTTGTAGCTCAGAGGTTACAGTGTAGTGTAATGGTTAGGGAGCTGGGCTTGTAGCTCAGAGGTTACAGTGTAGTATAATGGTTAGGGAGCTGGGCTTGTAGCTCAGGGGTTACAGTGTAATATAATGGTTAGGGAGCTGGGCTTGTAGCTCAGAGGTTACAGTGTAGTGTAATGGTTAGGGAGCTGGGCTTGTAGCTCAGAGGTTACAGTGTAGTGTAATGGTTAGGGAGCTGGGCTTGTAGCTCAGAGGTTACAGTGTAGTGTAATGGTTAGGGAGCTGGGCTTGTAGCTCAGGGGTTACAGTGTAGTGTAATGGTTAGGGAGCTGGGCTTGTAGCTCAGAGGTTACAGTGTAGTGTAATGGTTAGGGAGCTGGGCTTGTAGCTCAGAGGTTACAGTGTAGTATAATGGTTAGGGAGCTGGGCTTGTAGCTCAGAGGTTACAGTGTAGTGTAATGGTTAGGGAGCTGGGCTTGTAGCTCAGAGGTTACAGTGTAGTATAATGGTTAGGGAGCTGGGCTTGTAGCTCAGAGGTTACAGTGTAGTGTAATGGTTAGGGAGCTGGGCTTGTAGCTCAGAGGTTACAGTGTAGTATAATGGTTAGGGAGCTGGGCTTGTAGCTCAGAGGTTACAGTGTAGTATAATGGTTAGGGAGCTGGGCTGGTAGCTCAGAGGTTACAGTGTAGTATAATGGTTAGGGAGCTGGGCTTGTAGCTTAGAGGTTACAGTGTAGTATAATGGTTAGGGAGCTGGGCTTGTAGCTCAGAGGTTACAGTGTAGTGTAATGGTTAGGGAGCTGGGCTTGTAGCTCAGAGGTTACAGTGTAGTATAATGGTTAGGGAGCTGGGCTTGTAGCTCAGGGGTTACAGTGTAGTATAATGGTTAGGGAGCTGGGCTTGTAGCTCAGAGGTTACAGTGTAGTGTAATGGTTAGGGAGCTGGGCTTGTAGCTCAGAGGTTACAGTGTAGTGTAATGGTTAGGGAGCTGGGCTTGTAGCTCAGAGGTTACAGTGTAGTATAATGGTTAGTTAGCTGGGCTTGTAGCTCAGAGGTTACAGTGTAGTATAATGGTTAGGGAGCTGGGCTTGTAGCTCAGGGGTTACAGTGTAATATAATGGTTAGGGAGCTGGGCTTGTAGCTCAGAGGTTACAGTGTAGTATAATGGTTAGGGAGCTGGGCTTGTAGCTCAGAGGTTACAGTGTAGTGTAATGGTTAGGGAGCTGGGCTTGTAGCTCAGGGGTTACAGTGTAGTATAATGGTTAAGGAGCTGGGCTTGTAGCTCAGAGGTTACAGTGTAGTATAATGGTTAGGGAGCTGGGCTTGTAGCTCAGAGGTTACAGTGTAGTGTAATGGTTAGGGAGCTGGGCTTGTAGCTCAGAGGTTACAGTGTAGTGTAATGGTTAGGGAGCTGGGCTTGTAGCTCAGAGGTTACAGTGTAGTGTAATGGTTAGGGAGCTGGGCTTGTAGCTCAGAGGTTACAGTGTAGTGTAATGGTTAGGGAGTTGGGCTTGTAGCTCAGAGGTTACAGTGTAGTGTAATGGTTAGGGAGCTGGGCTTGTAGCTCAGAGGTTACAGTGTAGTGTAATGGTTAGGGAGTTGGGCTTGTAGCTCAGAGGTTACAGTGTAGTGTAATGGTTAGGGAGCTGGGCTTGTAGCTCAGAGGTTACAGTGTAGTATAATGGTTAGGGAGCTGGGCTGGTAGCTCAGAGGTTACAGTGTAGTATAAAGTACAGAAAATAACCCTACACTGTAAACACTAGCCCATATCTTCACTTTGTGTGCTCAGCAAGACTCCCATTGATATGTTTTTTGGCTCAGTAGACAAAAATGGCTTCGATGAGGCAACACACTGACAGATTTACAAAAATAAATTATGTAATTCTAATAAAAATTAAAATTTAACTGGCTTAGTGACGACACCCCTCAGTGGCGATACCTCTCAAACCAAAGTTACCCTGAGAAAGGTCAGAGGTCGCACACTTTAGCAGGTCTACATGACTTTGTTTGATGGGTAAAGGAGAAAAAAGTGAAGTAGTTTACTGTACGGACCAGCCCATGTTTTATCCCATGAAAACCCAGCTCCATCTTAATGGCACTGCAGAAAACGTGAATGAAACAGCATTAGAAAGGCAGGCCTTGCCTGTTCAGTGATCTGCAGTCACCTCCATCTCCTCCACACCCCCCATACCGGGCTCATTGCACCCAAACAAAAGTGTGTGAAGTGTGTGAAGGATGGTTTCACAGTCCCAGGGTGAGAGGATTCCCATTATGAGTCCAAAGAAGGTGACTTGTGTGTAAATTTCATTTAAAGATCTGTACCCCGCACACATCCCATGCAGAGGATAGATCAAAAGATAAACGGCTTCCTGTCGATTCCTGTCAAGCGCACCAATGATCACAACTTCTTCTCTAACGTGACTAAATACATATGGATGAGAAGCTTAACAGAATCCCTGTGCTCTTATATCTGAATTAAGATGCAACCCTAGACCTTCCAGGGGTGGAGCCCAACAGTTACACAGTGATGTCATAATCGTTGAGTCAGTCATAATTTATGGTAGCTCTTCCCATTTTTTTTCGTTCAGTGAAACCTCACTACCCCATTTGAAGATATAAACCATTAGTTTGTGCGCACGCGCATGCACGCGCATCCCACGCGGTTCATACCGGGAGACAGCAGGCAGATGGCCATGAGCAGCACGTGTTCCTCCTCGTGAAGGTTGAGCTTCTTCAGCCCCACCTGAAACTTCACAAGCGGCTCCAGCAGCTCCAGAGTGTGTCCGGCTGGAAGACAGAGGGAGGGGGTCAATGAGCTGTCAACCAGATTTTCAACGAATCAAAAGGTTTTACTCTTTACAGGCAAACTAAGTGATTGGTTTAACTCGGTATGGTAGCTCCACTCATTTGTCATGCAATGTTACCTATTCTCTCATCACGAGCCACAGTGGAGGTGATTCAATCAATCAGAGTAAAAACATGTATTTAAAACTGGCAAACCTAGACCACGGCAGTCTAAACAATGCAAAGAGACAAAATTATGCATTACAGAATGAAACGCAATGTTTGCTAGCCATCTTTACAAGGTTTCTGACCAGCGAGCCAACAATTAGCAGGGTCAGTCAAAACAGGAAGTATGATAAAAACAAAACAGGAATGACTGATAAGCCCGAACCTTGGGCGCATGTAGGCTATATTCAGGTATATTTTTATTTTGTCTCATAGAGGACTCATTAATATTCCACTGTAATGAAGCTGATAGTGGTGATTCAGGCCTATTCTTCTGCTCGCTGCCTGTGCTGCCACTCCAGCTGGCTGTGGAATGTGCCAGAGATTAAAAAATAAGAGCATGCAAACTGCCTGCTCCCATCTGCATCCCTGCGACGTTTCACCAGCTCCACTTCAAGTGATCACACACTCACACACGTACGCTCACACAGAGTATGCAGTATAAGTCAATATCTGTGATACTGCTGAAGTAGGTGTTAGTACTGATTTACAGCTCATCAATGATAAATATTGCTTTATTATTATTTCAGATGTTCAAGAGTAAAAAAGTGCAATATACACATGCACACATATGCGCTTTATTCGAGCACCTTTGTGCGTGCGTGTGTGTGGGTATACACATGTGTGAAAGCACGTGTGCGTGTGCTTGCAGGGATATGTATGTGCATGTGTGCGAGCATGTGTGCTTGCGAGGATATATGCGCGCGTGCGAGTGTATGCGGTTGCGAGGATGTGTGTGTGAACGTGTGTGTGCTTGCGGGGATATGCGCGCGTGCGTGCGAGCATGTGTGTGTGTGTGCACATGTGTGTGTGCTTGCGGGGATATGAGCACGCGCGTGCGAGCGTGTGCCTGCGGGGATATGCGCTTGCGCGTATGTGAGCGCTTGCGAGGGGCGCAGGGCTCACCTTTGGTGACGTCGTTTACGCAGTACTTGAAGTCGGGCCCGCCGCAGCTCCACGACATGTCCTCCAGGCTGAAGGACTGGTTGGAGCGCAGCATGATGATTTCGATGGCGCTGGACTTCAGCAGGGCGATCTGGTCGTCAGCGGTCAGCTCTCTGTGGCCCAACACACACAAACCAGTCACTATGCCACCCCAGTGAACAAAACCCCAGCCCTGCCCCCCTAACACACCCTGGGCACGCCGGGGTTTAGGTCAGGTAACAGAGGTTACTCGGTGTACCCGCCCTGCCATTTCCCCATTAAAGTCCAACAGCAGCTACTGCTAACTCTCTGCACCTGCTTTGTTGAGTTTCTGAGTTTCGGATGCAAACTGAGCACACTGCAGCTCCAGCTCCTAAGCTGAAGAGGGCCTAGGGTAGAGCTCTAGAGTCACCTGTGCATAAAGCAGCCACAGGCCTGATGGGAGGGATTTTAAAATGACAGCTCGTACCTGAGCCAAACTAAAACGCTGCTTTACCTGCGTCTGACAAACAGCGGGACGGTACATTTTCTCATTAAAACACAAAAGGACAGATTTCGTGTGTTTTCATCTACATAATGATGGGAGAACCTGCTGCACAGTTCTTAGTCAAAACAAAGGCTGGGAGTGAATGGATGAGCACATAGCTGTGTGTTAGAGGCTGCATCGCACGCCTGCGAGTGTGTGTGCGTGCCCATGTGTGTGTGTCTGTGTACCATGCTAACCGTCTAAGTCCCGAGTTTGAGGGACGGGGAGTAAACAGCGCCTGCGTCAGCGTTGGAGGAACAGTACGTTCAGCCATATTACAAGATCCTGCGGTTTCCTTGGTAACAGGCACTCCAACATATATACAATGCTCCCATTCACACGGAGTTTATCAAGTGACGTGCGGTGTCCTATTTTCAGCCCCCCGCCGACGGAGTCATGAGCTACAGCCGCTACGCTCACTTCACGCCACGCCGAAACACAGCAGCAACAAAACAAGCCAATCGCGTTTCCATGGCAGCCTTCGTCGATCCCACAGAAACAATTAAAGACAATCCTGCGCTAAACGGGTGGGCTCTTCTTTCAAGGTGGTACTCTAAAACAAAGTGAGTCACGTCACTCCTGCAATCTCTGATGCCACTGCTTTTGAATCTTCAACATAAAGGACTGACTTTACTTCAAATTTCCAATTTGGAAAATTGAGAGTGTCACAATTTGGGCAGAGTGACACTCAAACACACAAACAGGGTGAGACTGCCCAGAAGCACAAGCTTCTCTCTGAGATGTAAAAATGTAGGAGATGCCAGGTCAGTACATAAAAGTACTGGAGAGAAACGCTCAGCTTTTTCTGTGATGTTTTTTTAGGGAACAGATCCTGCTGTTGCTGTGATCACACCGGACTCGCGTCACATACTCTCTGCTCATATCATTTATGAGCAGCCAGCCAGATGAATGCTCCACTGTAAATACATTGATGTTTCCATTATTGCGCTAATTGGAGACACTGTGTACTACTTACCGTGTGCTTGGCAGAGCAGTGTGTGGGATCTGACTCTTACACACACACATCCCCACACACACACACACACACACACACACACACCTGAACCCAGGGATCATCTTGGCGAACCCGATGACCTTCTGGATGCTGTAGCTGACGAGGTCGGCCAGGTGAGGCAGCATGGACAGGTTGGGGGTTTCGGGCTCGCTGGACTCGGGGCTGTTGGCGTTGTCCTGGTACATCATCAGCAGACTGCTGAAGTTCATTAGCTTCATGTCCACAGACTCTGCCAAGCGAGAGAGAGAGTGGGGTTAAGAGTGAGGCATTATGGGAGAAAATCTGGGAGTGGAGCTCAAGCCTTAGCATCACTACCTTCCTCTGAGCTACAAGCCCAGCTCCCTTACCATTACACTACACTGTACCCTCTGAGCTACAAGCCCAGCCTCCTAACCATAACACTACACTGTAACCTCTGAGCTACAAGCCCAGCTCCCTAACCATTATACTACACTGTAACCTCTGAGCTACAAGCCCAGCTCCCTAACCATTACACTACACTGTAACCTCTGAGCTACAAGCCCAGCTCCCTAACCATTACACTACACTGTAACCTCTGAGCTACAAGCCCAGCTCCCTAACCATTACACTACACTGTAACCTCTGAGCTACAAGCCCAGCTCCCTAACCATTACACTACACTGTAACCTCTGAGCTACAAGCCCAGCTCCCTAACCATTATACTACACTGTAACCTCTGAGCTACAAGCCCAGCTCCCTAACCATTACACTACACTGTAACCTCTGAGCTACAAGCCCAGCTCCCTAACCATTACACTACACTGTAACCTCTGAGCTACAAGCCCAGCTCCCTAACCATTACACTACACTGTAACCTCTGAGCTACAAGCCCAGCTCCCTAACCATTACACTACACTGTAACCTCTGAGCTACAAGCCCAGCTCCCTAACCATTACACTACACTGTAACCTCTGAGCTACAAGCCCAGCTCCCTAACCATTACACTACACTGTAACCTCTGAGCTACAAGCCCAGCTCCCTAACCATTACACTACACTGTAACCTCTGAGCTACAAGCCCAGCTCCCTAACCATTATACTACACTGTAACCTCTGAGCTACAAGCCCAGCTCCCTAACCATTATACTACACTTTAACCTCTGAGCTACCAGCCCAGCTCCCTAACCATTACACTGCACTGTAACCTCTGAGCTACAAGCCCAGCTCCCTAACCATTACACTACACTGCAACCTCTGAGCTACAGGCCCAGCTCCCTAACCATTACACTACACTGTAACCTCTGAGCTACAAGCCCAGCTCCCTAACCATTACACTACACTGTAACCTCTGAGCTACAAGCCCAGCTCCCTAACCATTACACTACACTGTAACCTCTGAGCTACAGGCCCAGCTCCCTAATCATTACACTACACTGTAACCTCTGAGCTACAAGCCCAGCTCCCTAACCATTATACTACACTGTAACCTCTGAGCTACAAGCCCAGCTCCCTAACCATTATACTACACTGTAACCTCTGAGCTACAAGCCCAGCTCCCTAACCATTATACTACTCTTTAACCTCTGAGCTACCAGCCCAGCTCCCTAACCATTACACTGCACTGTAACCTCTGAGCTACAAGCCCAGCTCCCTAACCATTACACTACACTGCAACCTCTGAGCTACAGGCCCACCTCCCTAACCATTACACTACACTGTAACCTCTGAGCTACAAGCCCAGCTCCCTAACCATTACACTACACTGTAACCTCTGAGCTACAAGCCCAGCTCCCTAACCATTACACTACACTGTAACCTCTGAGCTACAAGCCCAGCTCCCTAACCATTACACTACACTGTAACCTCTGAGCTACAGGCCCAGCTCCCTAACCATTACACTACACTGTAACCTCTGAGCTACAAGCCCAGCTCCCTAACCATCACACTACACTGTAACCTCTGAGCTACAAGCCCAGCTCCCTAACCATTACACTACACTGTAACCTCTGAGCTACAAGCCCAGCTCCCTAACCATTATACTACACTGTAACCTCTGAGCTACAAGCCCAGCTCCCTAACCATTATACTACACTGTAACCTCTGAGCTACAAGCCCAGCTCCCTAACCATTACACTACACTGTAACCTCTGAGCTACAAGCCCAGCTCCCTAACCATTATACTACACTGTAACCTCTGAGCTACAAGCCCAGCTCCCTAACCATTATACTACACTGTAACCTCTGAGCTACAAGCCCAGCTCCCTAACCATTACACTACACTGTAACCTCTGAGCTACAAGCCCAGCTCCCTAACCATTACACTACACTGTAACCTCTGAGCTACAAGCCCAGCTCCCTAACCATTATACTACACTGTAACCTCTGAGCTACAAGCCCAGCTCCCTAACCATTATACTACACTGTAACCTCTGAGCTACAAGCCCAGCTCCCTAACCATTATACTACACTGTAACCTCTGAGCTACAAGCCCAGCTCCCTAACCATTACACTACACTGTAACCTCTGAGCTACAAGCCCAGCTCCCTAACCATTATACTACACTGTAACCTCTGAGCTACAAGCCCAGCTCCCTAACCATTACACTACACTGTAACCTCTGAGCTACAAGCCCAGCTCCCTAACCATTACACTACACTGTAACCTCTGAGCTACAAGCCCAGCTCCCTAACCATTACACTACACTGTAACCTCTGAGCTACAAGCCCAGCTCCCTAACCATTACACTACACTGTAACCTCTGAGCTACAAGCCCAGCTCCCTAACCATTATACTACACTGTAACCTCTGAGCTACAAGCCCAGCTCCCTAACCATTATACTACACTGTAACCTCTGAGCTACAAGCCCAGCTCCCTAACCATTATACTACACTGTAACCTCTGAGCTACAAGCCCAGCTCCCTAACCATTATACTACACTGTAACCTCTGAGCTACAAGCCCAGCTCCCTAACCATTATACTACACTGTAACCTCTGAGCTACAAGCCCAGCTCCCTAACCATTACACTACACTGTAACCTCTGAGCTACAAGCCCAGCTCCCTAACCATTATACTACACTGTAACCTCTGAGCTACAAGCCCAGCTCCCTAACCATTATACTACACTGTCACCTCTGAGCTACAAGCCCAGCTCCCTAACCATAATACTACACTGTGGCCCATAAGATGGGTGACTAAGGATCTTCAGCTACCTCCACAGATGAGCCAAAGTGTTGCCTCTGAGCTGTTTTTACACGCAAAGCAATTTGCGTGACGGCGATAAACAGTCTTTGGTTAGTTTTTCCAAAAGACTTTGAGCGTCTTGGCTTTGGTTTTATGACCTCCAGCTGTTACTCTTCCTAAGTGGGCCTCACTTCCTGTGACACGAGGAGAAGCAGAAGCATCCAGGGCTGAGATTAAAATCCACCCTGACCTGGGGAGGGCTGCAGGGGTCAGACTCACCTGGGGAGTGGTTGAAGGAGTCAGAGGAGAAGTCAGACAGCGAGTGGAGGGAGGCGGCTCGGCTGGCACTGCGAGTAACTGGGCCTTCCCGCACTGGAGGCTACACACACACATACGCACACACACACACACACACACACACACACACACAGAACAGAAGTGAGCGAGTTGATCTCGCAGTGTTAAGCTCAAAGGTCAGAGCCGTGCACATGAGGGGTGTACTCACCCGGAAGCGGGTGAAGTCGGAGTACGAGTCATCGTAGGTTTTGTGGTGCGCCTCTATCAGGGTGGCGATGACGCGGCTTTGCTCCTCACTCAGCCGCGGCCTCTGCGCCTCCCTGGCTGCCTCCTCCTCCTTCCGCTTCAGAATCAGGTCCTTCTTTCTCTGCACTTCTTCATCTGTGAGGATGACTGAGACACACAGAGGGACAGGTGGCACTGTTACCTGTGATTGTGGGGACAGTAAACACCTGTCTATTTTTTCACTGGGAACTGATGGCATTTTTCACCAGATTGTGATTTGCACACTCTGCTTGTCTTTGTTCTTTTTGGAGATTGTTTACGCATCATCTTGTCTGAAACAGTAGGCACTGCCCTTCTTTTTCCAGGACTCCCATATAAGAAACATTTTCATATGAATGGGTCTAACATGGTAAAATACAGCATTACCTTAATCCGAATCCTCTGTTCTGAATCAGTTGTAAAATACAGTTAACGTTTTTTTAAAATTAGACATTACTAATGGAGGTCGGATTGAGTTTAAAGACCAAATTCAGTGGGATGGAGAGGGAGGGATGGAGAGAGAGGGAGGAGGGATGGAAGAGGCTGAAGCAGGATTCAGATGAATAAACAGAGTTTAATGCAGTGATTCAGTATCTGGTGAAATCAGCTTCACTGATGTGACTGAAAGGGCCCCTGAGTGTATCAGTACTGCAGTCTGGGACTCGGCGCGAGCGTCTGCGGCCTGGGACTCGGCGCAAGCGTCTGCGGCCTGGGACTCGGCGCGAGCTTCACCACCATCCGCACGCCTTCCGCACTCTTCCCGCACATCCGCGATGTGGCTTTCCCGCTGATGTTTTGGAGCGTGCTCAAACGGCAGCTGACAATATGTGGAATTCACAAAGCAGAGGCCCCCGGTCCATTTGAAGAGGGGACGGTTTTGGACCTGGCCGTGGAGAGGAACAATGCCCGGGGGCGCGCAGGGGGGTCACTCACTCTGCACTTTGATTGCCCGGCAAAACAAAAACAAAGGAAATTAAAAATCAAGGGCCCAGCCGTGTTTGTGCTTTCACACAGGCCCCTCTTTTGTCTTCAATATTTATTTTTCTTCCTTTTTCATCTTTTCATGTTTTATTTCTGCCGGTCGCTCTATGCCACAAAAAGGATAAGCGGTTCCTGCAAAGTTCAAGGCCTTCAACTGGAACTCCTCACCTTCAGTTTTACATAATCGTGATCTCAATCGTGTAAAATGCTGTCAGCTCCCTGATTGGTGGCCTGATGGTAGGACTCAGCCAATAGGAGACTGGGAACAGTGCCGAGCCCCTCAGTGATTGAAATGCCACTTCCTCGTTTCTTCCAGAAGCGCAAAAACAAACAATCCCTACCACTACCCCAACAGCTCGAAATGTTTTCCTCTGTGGACACAAAGAGGCCATTTTGAAGCACTTTCTTTTTCCTGTGGAACTCATTACAAAGCTTGCACTGCGTCGTCTGCTGTGAATGAAATATGGGTCAGGCCGAACCCCTGTGTGAAAGACTGCAGAAAGAGTCATTGTTGCTCTCTCTCTCTCTCCCCCTGGCTGGCCAATGGCGTGCTTGCTTACAGCCCTGTTCATTGTTCTGCTCCCTGTGTGTGATCGGGCCGCTGGGGTCAGTCAGGTGTCTTTTCTCACAGCGCTAAAAGAGCAGCTCATTTCTGAAACCGTATTACAGAGAAACTGTAACTGTGCAGTGAAACTGCTGCAGTGATGCAGATCACATGGGCCAGAATTCAGAGCCAAGCCTACAGGGTAAGGCAGGAGAGGGGTCAAAGGTCACAAGGACGACAAATCGTGTTCAGTTTAGACCCTGTGGTACAGTCTGTAATAAAACAGTATAATAATTACAACAGCAACTATCAGCACTGTTGTTATGTGCTTATCATGAAGTCCTCTACATGCTTCTCATTTCCTCTTTATCTTTAAGGACATAATTGTATTGCTCTATATTGTTTTATATCTTGTTTTATTGTTGATTGTTTTGGCAATACTGTTTTCAGCATTTGCACCAATGAAGGTATTATTAAATTTGAAATGTAAACGGAATTGCAATGTAGGCTTTGGTTGGCATTTAACCCCCTCCTGGGCCACTAGCCCAAAGCAGGAAGACACAGGAGTAAGCCCCGCCTGTGTCACTGTGTGTGTGACGTACTCTCACGTTCCTCATCAACATTAGCCACTGTGTTGGTCACGGACAGTGGGCTGCCAGCCTTCCGCCTCCCTGCAGAGAGGGCTGCTGCAGGAGCTGAGGTGAGGAGGCTGCGCTCCTCTCGGAGGGGAGGTGGGGAGGCTGTGCTCCTCTCCGAGGGGTGGTGAGGAGGCCACGCTCCTCTCAGAGGGGAGGTGAGGAGACCGCGCTCGTCTCAGAGGGGAGGCGGGGAGGCCGCGCTCCTCTCAGAGGGGAGGTGGGGAGGCTTGGGGGGAGCTAATTAAAAATCAGGTCTGACAGGTTTAATTAAAAATCAAGGGCTCTGCCATGTTTGTTCTTTTGCGCAAGCTCCCTGTCCACTCTCAATATTTATGTTTCTTAATTTTTCATCTTATCCAGTTTGGTTCTGTTGGTTCTGGTGAGAGGACAGAGTTGGTTTGGGTTAGGGTTAGTGGTGTAGAGCTGGTTTGGGTTAGGGTCAGGGTTAGTGGTGCAGAGCTGGTCTGGGTTAGGGTTAGCAGCACAGAGCTGGTCTGGGTTAGGGTTAGCAGCACAGAGCTGGTTTGGGTTAGGGTTAGCAGCACAGAGCTGGTCTGGGTTAGGGTTAGCAGCACAGAGCTGGTCTGGGTTAGGGTTAGCAGCACAGAGCTGGTCTGGGTTAGGGTTAGCAGCACAGAGCTTGTCTGGGTTAGGGTTAGCAGCACAGAGCTGGTTTAGATAAGGGTTAGCAGCACAGAGCTGGTTTGGGTTAGGGTTAGCAGCACAGAGCTGGTTTAGGTTCAGGTTAGCAGCACAGAGCTGGTTTAGGTTCAGGTTAGCAGCACAGAGCTGGTTTGGGTAAGGGTTAGCAGCACAGAGCTGGTTTGGGTAAGGGTTAGCGGCGCAGAGCTGGTTTGGGTAAGGGTTAGCGGTGCAGAGCTGGTTTGGGTAAGGGTTAGCAGCACAGAGCTGGTTTGGGTTAGGGTTAGCAGCACAGAGCTGGTCTGGGTTAGGGTTAGCAGCACAGAGCTGGTTTGGGTTAGGGTTAGCAGCACAGAGCTGGTTTGGGTTAGGGTTAGCAGCACAGAGCTGGTTTGGGTTAGGGTTAGCAGCACAGAGCTGGTTTGGGTAAGGGTTAGCAGCACAGAGCTGGTTTGGGTAAGGGTTAGCAGCACAGAGCTGGTTTGGGTTAGGGTTAGCAGTACAGAGCTGGTTTGGGTTAGGGTTAGCAGCGCAGAGCTGGTTTGGGTAAGGGTTAGTGGTGCAGAGCTGGTTTGGGTTAGGGTTAGCGGTGCAGAGCTGGTTTGGGTAAGGGTTAGCAGCGCAGAGCTGGTTTGGGTAAGGGTTAGCAGCACAGAGCTGGTTTGGGTTAGGGTTAGCAGCACAGAGCTGGTCTGGGTTAGGGTTAGCAGCACAGAGCTGGTCTGGGTTAGGGTTAGCAGCACAGAGCTGGTCTGGGTTAGGGTTAGCAGCACAGAGCTGGTCTGGGTAAGGGTTAGCAGCACAGAGCTGGTTTGGGTAAGGGTTAGCAGCACAGAGCTGGTTTGGGTAAGGGTTAGTGGTGCAGAGCTGCTCGGGCGTCGGTGCTCTTACACTCCTTCATCATGCCAATGTCCACGCAGCGCTTCAGCCGGCAGGCCTGGCAGTGCCGCCGGTTGTCCTTGGTGATGGTGCAGCTTCCATTAAAGGGACAGGTGAAACTGGCCTTCCGCTTCATGCTGCGTCTGCCACAAAGAGAGAAGCGTCACACACCGCAACACACACGCACACACACACACACACGCTCTCACACGCTCTCTCACACACACACACACACACACACACACACACACAGTGACACACAGTGACACAGATGCTCGTTCACACACACAGAGACACACACACACACACGTACAGTGACACAGATGCTTGTTCACACACACACACACACACACACACCCACTGACACAGATGCTCACACACAGCCTGCAGATCGTTCTGTTGGTCACTCAGTCAGCACCCAGTGGCCAGGAGGACCTGGGCCAGGCCAGGAATGAAAGGAGCAGGAGAATAAATAGAATTTTCAATTACAGAAGGCCGCTAATGAAGCCTGAGTTTCACACATAAACACACAGAGAGGATTACGCAAGCAGAGAACGGGAGCGGAGCCCGGCCCCCCCACTCCCCTTTCACTGAAAACAAACAAACATTCCATCTGCAGCCACACTCACACTAGCCCTATCCCAGCATCCTTCACCCTCTCACACTCACACTAGCCCTATCCCAGCATCCTTCACCCTCTCACACTCACACCAGTGCTATCCCAGCATCCTTCACCCTCTCACACTCACACCCTTGCTATCCCAGCATCCTTCACTCTCACACTCACACCAGCCCTATCCCAGCATCCTTCACTCTCTCACACTCACACTAGCCCTATCCCAGCATCCTTCACCCTCTCACACTCACACCAGTGCTATCCCAGCATCCTTCACTCTCACACTCACACTATCCCAGCATCCTTCACTCTCTCACACTCACACAGCCCTATCCCAGCATCCTTCACTCTCTCACACTCAGGACAGCCCGATCCCAGCATCCTTCACTCTCTCACACTCAGGACAGCCCTATCCCAGCATCCTTCACTCTCTCACACTCAGAACAGCCCTATCCCAGCATCCTTCACTCTCTCACACTCAGGACAGCCCTATCCCAGCATCCTTCACTCTCTCACACTCAGAACAGCCCTTACCCAGCATCCTTCACTCTCTCACACTTGCACACTGTGTCTGGCCCCATTAGTAAGGATATACCCTGCTAGTTATTATATGGATCCATTCTTGACACATCAAAAACCAGTTGCTTTAAGCTAAATTTGTACACAATAACCTAGATTATGGCTATATAAAAATGCATATTAAGCTTTTTCCCCAAAAACTAACACTAATAGGAGCCAAAAATAACACAGGCCTTCAGGCATGCAAGTGTCTGATGTGTTATAGTCAGTCTTCACGCCAGCGCCGAAGTGAATGTTATTTGGAGTTTATTTCACATCAAGCACTGATGCTATAAAGCATGAGTGACCAAAGCAACTGGCTTGCAGCTCGAAGACTTCAGCCCAAAAACCATCTAATCTTAGACGTATTGTTTCAAAATGACTAATCTGTACTGGCAATTCATAAATTATACATTCACTGTATTGATTTTTTTTTATTTTACAGTTATTTGCACATGAGAAAATGGTAACTCAGTAAATGGTATGGCTTCCATCTGATGTTCTCTGCTACAGACATGCAGAACTAGCATGGGGAGAAGTGTGGCAGGAGCTGTGGGCCTCCAGCTCACACACACACACACACACTCTCACACACTCTCACACACTCTCACACACTCTCACACACTCTCACACACTCTCACACGCACGCACATGCTCACACGCTCACACACAGGAGTACAGGAGCACACTCCCCTCCATGGACAGACACACAGAGGGGTTATTCTAGGTGTGTGAGATTATGTTATGGTAAACAGGTCACATATCAGAGACAGCGTGGCGGGGTGACACAGCTGACAAACACAGATTAATGAGATCAGCAGAGAGCGCGGGCAATAAAAAACAGCACTGAGCTGTGTTTCACCTACCTCCTAAAACTCATACAGCAGAGACAAGCACTCTGCCCCAGGCCACCCAGTCACACTGACGGGCAGACTGACAGCCATGAGCCAAACACCATGTCTACAGCCACTCAGTCCCACTGGTCACAAAGCCATCACTGCTGTCAAGGGTGCTGTGACAGAGGCAGGGGTAGTGAGCATGAACGCAGCACCCCTGTACATACCTGAAGAAGCCCTTGCACCCCTCACAGGTCATGGCGTTGAAGTGGAACCCCGTGGCTTTGTCCCCACACACCCCACAGATACGCGGGGCATTTCGGTCAAACTCGTCTGGACCCAACGCAGATGTGCTCACAGCCATGCCGTCCATCACTGAGAGAGAGAGGGGGAGAGGAGAGCCAGTTTTACTCTTTTTTTCCCTTGCTTTTTACTCATTTCCCTGTACCACTTCAGTGAAGTGTTGAGCTGCATGGGTACATAGCAGTGTTGAGACTCATGCACACACGCAGGAGTACGAACCCCTGGGAGATAGTCGCACACAGTGGAGAAGTGAGCACTGCGTTAGCGTTAGCTTGACGGTGGTTTGGGGCAGAGCAGCCGGACCCTGGCCCTGATTAAGTCCCCCTCTCCACCCCACACTGCTCACGCTGTTCCAGGTCCACCCAGAGAGGACCACGGGCTCCCTCCCCTCACACCCCTTATCTGCTGGGGAGAACTCTGTGCACTCACCACATCCTCCCGGGTAAAAGCACCTGAGATAAAACCCTGAACACAACGCTTTCACCAAACACCACAGCCTGGTTGCTCACCAAGAAGAGGCACATGTTCGGGGTGCAGCGGGGGGCACTGTGAGCCCCAGCCCAACCACGACCAGCTACAACCTGCACTGGAAAGGCTACAGCTGGTAGCTGTATAGCCTTACTGGAAGAGATGAGGGGTACACTGGGAGAGATAGAGGCACAACAGAAGAGACTGGGGTACAATGGCGGAAATCTTCAGGTCTGAAATAGCCCTGCTGAATGACCGGATGGACAGGGATGGGCAGGGTATGTTTGGGGGCCTGTCTGCAGTGTGAGTGATGGGCAGGGTGTGACTGGGGTCGGGTCTGCAGTGTGAGTGACAGGCAGGGTGTGATTGGGGGCGTGTCTGCAGTGTGAGTGACGGGCAGGGGTGAGGGGGGTGTCTGCAGAGTGAGTGACGGGCAGGGTGTGATTAGGGGGCGCGTCTGCAGAGTGAGTGACGGGCAGGGTGTGATTGGGGGCGTGTCTGCAGAGTGAGTGACGGGCAGGGTGTGATTGGGGGCGTGTCTGCAGTGTGAGTGACGGGCAGGGTGTGATTGGGGGCGTGTCTGCAGTGTGAGTGACGGGCAGGGTGCGATTGGGGGCGTGTCTGCAGAGCGAGTGACGGGCAGGGTGTGATTGGGGGGCGTGTCTGCAGTGTGAGGGACGGGCAGGGTGTGATTGGGGTGTGTCTGCAGTGTGAGGGACGGGCAGGGTGTGATTGGGGGCGTGTCTGCAGTGTGAGGGACGGGCAGGTGCGATTGGGGGTGTGTCTGCAGTGTGAGGGACGGGCAGGGTGTGATTGGGGGCGTGTCTGCAGTGTGAGGGACGGGCAGTGTGTGATTGGGGGTGTGTCTGCAGTGTGAGGGACGGGCAGGGTGTGATTGGGGGCGTGTCTGCAGTGTGAGGGACGGGCAGGGTGGATTGGGGGTGTCTGCAGTGTGAGGGACGGGCAGGGTGTGATTGGGGGCGTGTCTGCAGTGTGAGGGACGGGCAGTGTGTGATTGGGGGTGTGTCTGCAGTGTGAGTGACGGGCAGGGTGTAATTGGGGGCGTGTCTGCAGTTTGAGTGACCTTGTTCGATGCGTGAATCACAGGAAGTGGTATGGGCGGGGCTCCTTCCTGTATCTGTGAGAGGGAGGAGGCCGCTGTGCTGGGGCTGGGATGCTGAGGGCGGAAGGGGGAAAGAGCAGGAGATGAAACCCTTAAGAGAGGAGATGTGGGAAAAGAACAGATGTGAGAGAAAGGGCAGAAGTGACATGTGACACCAGCGTTGGCGGGGTCAATATTTACCAAAAAAATGAAATAAGATAGGATAGAGTGTGGAGCGCTGCACCCGGCAGGGACTCTGGGACAGTGTCCTGCGTCACGCCGTGGGAGAGCGAACGCTCTGGAATAGGTGCAAGCGCACAGCGGCATGCTGAAAAACACCGACATCCTTTTCATTAACAGTAATCATTACTGCGTTTTTCACCTGCACACAGAATCCGGCGGGGAGGGCTATTCCGGGAAATGGGTTGTTTTATAACCAGCTGAGAGGGGGATATGGAGAGAGGGAGGGGGAGAGGGAGGAAAAGACGAGAGAGATGTGCTCTTTTCTGCTCCAAGCTTTGGCAATGCATTCTGCCAATACAGCACACGGAACTGATGCACAGAAAGGAAAGACGGACACAAAAGAAAGACAGAAAAATGGAGAGAAAGAGAGGGGAAGAGAGACATAGCGAGTAAGCAGCAGAGAGGAAGAGAGACAAAGAGAGAGAGAGAAGAGAAAGACAAATGGAGAGAGCGAGGTGTACATACAGAGCGAAAGGTGCTCGCCCCTCCGCCCCTCTCATTTAGACTGTGGGGGGGCACGTGTGTTTTGATAAATGGAGGAGGGAGGGTGCTCCTTGAGTGTGTACCCCTCCAACGCTGCGCATGTTCGTTTGGGATGGTGTTGTCTTTCTCGGAAACTGCACATGGGTGTTATAGTTTAGCTCATTCCGCACCTCCACCATGTTATTTATAGGCCTCTGCCCCCCCACCCCATATGCGCCACCCCCTGCGCTCTTCCTCACTCTTCCTCACCAGTCCAGAGAACACTGACTTCATTATGCTTGTTTGTCAGAACAAAAACACACACAGACACACACACACATGCCTCCGCTCACTGTGTCACCCTGCACATTCAGCCCTTACCTACTGCACAAACTCACCTGCAATAAGAAGGGTTAATCTCATAAATTCAGAGTTTACCTTCAATAAACACATAAAAAAAAGGGTGAAAAAGGACATTATTCCTGAAGTTGTATTTTTTCAAGGTAACAGACAAAAAAGGCTGGCGTGAATCTGGCCGAGTGACAGCAGGGGATCAAGCAGGTGTGTGGGGGCCTAGATCCCTTTAGCGGCTCTTTCTGCGCGCAGATAAACCCAGTGGCCCTAATCCCGGCAATGTGTCTGGACCCTCACGGCTCTCACCTCCGTCTCCTCCCAATAGCACTCGCCTTAGTTTCCAAAACAGACTGTTCCTGTGCAAGGCGTGGCTGCCCTGTGGTCCCGTGATTGTCCAATCACGAGGACCTTTCCACTCTCTTGGCCAACAATGGCTACCCGCCTTCCAGTGATCAAACAGTAATGTACACCACTGGGGGTGAACGAATGCCTGCACACATACGGCTGTACAATGGCCACCAAGCTAGCAATGATCAACTCCCCATAGGACTACAGACACACTCCCTATAGGATTACAGCCACACTCCCTATAGGACTACAGACACACTCCCTATAGGACTACAGACACACTCCCTCTATAGGACTACAGCCACACTCCCTATAGGATACAGACACACTCCCAGACACACTCCCTATAGGACTACAGACACACTACAGCCACCTCCCTATAGGACTACAGCCACACTCCCTATAGGACTACAGCCACACTCCCTATCTACAGCCACACTCCCTATAGGACTACAGCCACACTCCCTATAGGACTACAGCCACACTCCCTATAGGACTACAGACACACTCCCTATAGGACTACAGCCACACTCCCTATAGGACTACAGCCACACTCCCTATAGGACTACAGCCACACTCCCTATAGGACTATAGCCACACTCCCTATAGGACTATAGCCACACTCCCTATAGGACTACAGACACTCCCCCTATAGGACTATAGCCACACTCCCTATAGGACTACAGACACTCCCCCTATAGGACTACTGACACACTCCCCATAGGACTACAGACACACTCCCTATAGGACTACAGACACACCCCAACATGGCAGCATGAGTCCAGCGCTCTCGGAGACGCTGGACACGCTCAGTGTTTTTCCATGGGTCCTCCAGCTCTGCCTTTCATTACAGCCCAGGCCTCCCGTCATTGGAGCTCGTCTGACTTCAAAACTAACCTTTACTCCCCACAGTTAATCTGCAGTAAATCCACACAGCTTACTTCAGCTAATTGTTGGAGGCCTTATTTAACAGTGAATCACTCTTAATTACACTGCATTCCTGCTTGCATTATTAATTTAAGACACACAGCTGAGGCGAGGTAACGTGACCCTGCCTCGCACCTCTCAGGTTCAGCACGAAAGCATCCTACACGCACCAGCAGCAAAGGATCTTTGCTCTGCAGCTCACTCAAACCTGCTGGATTACAGCACGGCACAAGCAAAATCTCACACAAAAACAACAAGCTACTCCCCCTGATTTTGAGTTTGGAAATTTTGGATCAGGAATCAATTAAAGACTGTACCAACTCGGGTCGATGCTGAGGTGCCATCTGCAAGCGAGAGGGGGACCCAGAGCACTGTGAGGGGGAGGGGGACCCAGAGCACTGTGAGGGGGAGGGGGCTTTCGCTCTCCTAAAATATGCGCGGTGGCGGGTTTGTGTGGTGACGGGTGTTTTGTTGACGGTAAAAAAGGAAAGTTCTGTCTGCATTCCAGGAGCAAAGGATGACTCAGACTTAAGAAGAAACATCCCTCTCTCAGGGTACAGTCCCCCCCCTCTCCCTCTCTCAGGATTCAGACCTCCCCCTCTCTCCCTCTCTCAGGGTACAGTCCCCCCCCTCTCCCTCTCTCAGGATTCAGACCTCCCCCCTCTCCCTCTCTCAGGATTCAGACCTCCCCCCTCCCTCTCACAGGGTACAGTCCCCCCCCACCCCCCCCCTCTCAGGGTACAGTCCCCCCCCACCCCCCCTCTCTCAGGGTACAGTCCCCCCCCCCCCCCCCCCCTCCCTCTCTCAGGGTACAGTCCCCGCCCCCCCCCTCCCTCTCTCAGGGTACAGACTCCCCCTCTCTCAGGGTACAGTCCCCCCCCTCTCCCTCTCTCTCAGGATTCAGACCTCCTCCCTCCTCTCTCAGGGTACAGTCCCCCCCCCACCCCCCCTCTCTTAGGGTACAGTCCCCCCCCCCCCCCCTCCCCTCCCCTCTCTCAGGGTACAGACTCCCCCTCTCTCAGGGTACAGTCCCCCCCCTCTCCCTCTCTCTCTCAGGATTCAGACCTCCCCCTCCCTCTCTCAGGGTACAGACTCCCCCTCTCTCAGGGTACAGTCCCCCCCCTCTCCCTCTCTCAGGATTCAGACCTCCCCCTCCCTCTCTCAGGGTACAGTCCCCCCCCCACCACCCCCCCCCCCCCCTCTCTCAGGGTACAGTCCCCCCCCTACCCCCCCCTCTCTCAGGGTACAGTCCCCCCCCCCCCCCCCCTCCCTCTCTCAGGTACAGACTCCCCCTCTCTCAGGGTACAGTCCCCCCCCTCTCCCTCTCTCAGGATTCAGACCTCCCCCCTCCTCTCACAGGGTACAGTCCCCCCCCCCCCCCCCCTCTCACAGGGTACAGTCCCCCCCCACCCCCCCCCTCTCTCAGGGTACAGACCCCCTCCTCAGGGTACAGTCCCCCCCCCTCCCTCTCTCAGGATCCAGACCCCCCCCTCTCTCTCTCTCTCAGGGTACAGTCCCCCCCCCTCTCCCTCTCTCAGGATCCAGACCCCCCCTCTCCCTCTCACAGGGTACAGTCCCCCCCCCCCTCCCTCTCAGTGTACAGTCCCCCCCCCCTCCCTCTCTCAGGATCCAGCCCCCCCCCCCCCCCCACCCTCACAGGGTACAGACCCCCCCCCCCTTCTCTCAGGAACCAAACCCCCACCCCTCCGCAGTAACACAACACCAGAGCGTGACCCAGTTCCTCATGAACTTTGAGCAGAGTTTCACCTCTGCACAGAGAGCGCACGCAGCCCCGGCCCATAATGCATCCTGTTAATGATTACAGCACCAACACAAAGGGTTATTAGGGAGCACTGGGATCAGAAAGGGCCCAACAAGCCCTCGCTGGACAGCCATCAGTCCACCACCTCCCAACCATGGCATCGAAGGGGCAGAGCCTCCAACACCGGCCGAGCCCACTCTCTGAATGACCAAATGCAGCAGGAGAGTGAAGCCACAGCGGAAATTTCCAGCATTTATCTTTGAAATACAATAACATCTGCAGAAAAATCATTTGAATATATTTGTAAAGAACTCTGGAAGATATTTTAAACAAAAGTATCCCAGTTCAAAAACTTAAGTAACTTGTACAGCTGTCAGACACAGAACGGCTTTTTTTCTCTACCACACACACAAACACACACACCAGCACAGCTAAACACGGTCCTGTTTCACACACACACACACACACACACACACACACACACACACACACACACACACACACACACACTCTCACAAACACACACACACACACTCTCACAAACACACACACACACACACACACACACACACACACACTCTCTCACTCACACACACACACCAGCACAGCTAAACACGGTCCTGTTTCTCTCACACTCACACTCACACACACACAGGTGACACAATGACAACAAGGTCTTCCTCAGGAGCTGCACACAGGACACGGTCATGAAGACACACCCAGCTTCATTTTGACCCCCACTCTTCTGCTGGAAGAGCCAGTAACATCTGTGCCTTTTAAATACCCATCGGGCCCCAGGAGGTGCCAGCGCCCAGCTGATCATGCCCAGTAAAACATTTCCCACATCAAGCTCATCCAGGGTGAGCGGCTTTCCATATCCTGCCCAACAGTAAAACGAGCACAGGCAAAACCCATGACATCACAGGCCTCCTCCGCAGCCCTGGGGTCGCTATGGCAATCTGTATTTACTGGTTACTCACCCTGCTGTAACCCACAGCAGATCCTGTACTCAGGGTCCAGTCCTGCAGCCGCCCCGGCCCAACATGTCAACAAGGACCAAGCTCACCATAATAAACACACACCCCACTGCTCCGTTACGGTTTCATCCGGAACATGAGGACCTTAAACACATTCAGCAGAATGACGGTCTCTCCTTCACACTGGTACTAATGAAAACAATGAGGGACTCTGCTCTAGTCTGCTGCTGAAAGGACCGAAGGTGAGAGAAGTGCAAACTGTAGGGGGTTAAAGGCCGTTCCTCTGACCACAATGCTCAGCCGACAGACAGAGCTGGGGCAGAGCCACAGAGCCTGACGAGTCCAGCAGTGATAATGTGCACACACGCACACGCACTCTCACACACACACACACACGAAACCAAACACACACACACACTCACACACACACACACACACACACACACACACTGACGCACACACACACTCAAGCACACTCACGCAGACACGCGCTTGCTGGCTCATTCACTTGCACGCATACGCGCACACCCACCATGTAGTCTCGTCCAAACGCAGTCCCAGGGCAGCTCTGCCACGTCTGAAAGCCCTGCAGCACCAACCTGAGCAGTGCACACGCTTACGGCGGGGGGGGCTCCGTCTCCGGGCCACTCAGACCTCGTCCATCAGCAGCACACGGTGGACACAAACAGTGACGGGCAGCGCACTCTGAACGCTGCATCTACAGGTCACAGGTCTGTAAACTCCCACTCCACCAGTGTCTGTAGCTAACACTGTCAGGCACACCGGCTCGCTACCTGGGTTCTGTTCTCGCTGGATTTCTCTGTGGTGGGACTCAGAGATGGTGACAGAGTGTTAAGAGTGTGTTTGCTCAGCGATGCAATTTGCCGGAGTGTTTGGGGCACGTTAATGTTTAACCTACAAACGGGGTCACAGGGCGAACTCCAGAGGTGCCTTCCTATGGCTGCAAAAAGGAGACTCCCCTCCATACAGCGCGCACACACACACACACACACAAACAGAGAGAGAGAGAGAGAGCACGGACTTCACTAACAGAGCAGGTAAGATTTTAAGGCACATCAAATTCAACCAAAACAATCATGCACAATTTTAACATTTAAAGTTTATCTCCACTAAACTACAGCATACTCCATGAAGCTAATACTGTAATATGAGACCTCTTTTGATTGAACTGCATATCCACTTAGAGAGACTAAGTAAGCAGATTTAATCCACAGATAATACAGTAAAATCAGAGGATAAATTCAGGTGAACTCCATCGTGGTGTTACTACAAATCCCAGTCACTGATCACCAGAGTGCGAGACTTCCCACTTTCACAGCACATCTCAATCTGTGATTGGCTGTGGAGGAGTTTGTCATGCAAAAATTCCAACCAACCGTGTCTGGCTCAAACGCCAAAGTTTCACTCAGAGGGACACACAGTAAGTGTGTGTGTGTGTGTGTGTGTGTGTGCGCGCGTTAATTATGGAAATGAGCCACACTGGAGTGCCAAACTTGCTGCAAACGGCAGAGATCCGCTTAAAGGCTTCCTATGAGAGCCAGCACGTTAGCACGTTAGCTCAGGACATCAGAGGAGAAACAGTAGTCTGAATAAACTCTCACTGTAGCAGCTGATCAGAGCGCTTTAATGGCTTTGACCGCCTGGGCTTTGATCCCGTCTGAGAGAAACGGGCTGTAAGCTGGAATTAAACCACATGATATCGGAATGTTCTGGCAGACGGTTTGATACGTACGGCTTTACAGTAGAGTTACAGGATCGAATGTCATAACACGCCCTGACCATCCGGACAGGAAAGCACACAAAGAGGGGAGAAGCACACTTCTGACACTGCCATGTGACCGGCAGAGGTGGGAAATGGATTGTGTGCCATTTCTCCTGCTGGAGAGCCAAAAAAACCTCATTTCCCATGCACCCCCACTGCAACATATGCTCAGAAAGAGACCTTCACTCCTTGGTAAAATGAAGGTTTAGATGCTCGTGGTGGGCAGTCAAGAATTAATGGAGACACCACACTGCTATTCACATTCCTACCACTGGGGGCAGAGCTGCTCGGTAAAATCATTAAGTCGTCATCTTACAAAATCAAACCCAGGAAATGATCTTTTTGATTTAACACACAAAACACTCCCACAGGTGATTCACTGCATTCGTGAAAGGAATTCACCTTGAAGCACCAAGCGGAGAGAAGAGCGAACGCCATTCACTGTTAATCAGAAGAAAAGCGGATACAAAAGAACGCCAGTCCTGGACACCATCTCTCCTAAGATGCTAAAAAGTCAATTTCAGTTATTCACACCGGCTCATTCAATTTCACCCCATCTCCATTTATCTCCACAGAATCACATGGAATAATACATTATTTTCACATCTTGGGGATAATAGGAAGCTTAATCATAAGTAATCATGTGTTCATTTAACACGACCAGGTGTCTCTCTGCGCTGGTTTGCGGGGTTAGCGAATGGGGGGAGGGGGGTCGGTTCTCATTTCATGGTGGCGGGCTTGGCCTTTTCATCCTCAGCTCACGATCATGAATCATTTAAAATGTAAACCTGCACTCAGCTACGAGCATTACCCATGATGCACTGGGGCAACGTACACCGCTCAGCGGGAAATCATAGCAACCCGATCGCCCACGACCCCCTGTGCCTCAATTCAATTAAACATGGGGCTGGCTGGTGCCGCAGGTCTGTGTGGCTGGCGCGCTGCTTCCCAAGACCAGATTAATAGTCAAGGTGGAACACGATGTTCTGGGCCGGCTGGGATGTTGCGAAAGCGTGTGAACACACCCGTCTTCCTACCGTTTCAGTTTTCACCAATATCTTATGAATTTGGGTGAAGCTTAAAATAAACCTTTAACAGGATCTGCAGAACGTGCTGCACCAGTAGCAGGCTGAGGGCTTTTCTGTCGGGTCGTTAGCAGGAACTGCTCCGCCCACGTTATGTGGACGAGGTTTCTGTAGGAAATGGCTCGCAGAGATTCTGAGACGTAGGCGACAATGATCAGCAGTGTTTGTGCCGGATGCAGAGCTGGAGGCGGACCAGAGAAGAGGCCATGAGCTCATTGAGACAGCTGAATGGAAAAGGCCACTGACCGCATTAAAGCCTATGAAATGCCACTGTATAAGCGTAACATGACTCTACCGTGGGCCCCCAAGAGGCGCTTGGGAGGCCGGGAAACCTCTGAATCAATGAGGCCCTCATCCACCACGTCAGGAAGGATAACATTATTAAAGCTTCCCATTATCACCTCAGTGCAAGCAGAACCACAAACACAAACAGGGCCACAGGCTGCCCGCTGAAGCACTAGCTCCTTGTTTGGCTGTAGCACGTCCTGCTAAAGCGTTAGCTCCTTGTGTAGTTTTAGCACGTCCTGCTAAAGCATTAGTTCCTTTTGTAGTTTTAGCACATCCTGCTAAAGCAATAGTTCCTTGTTTGGCTGTAGCATGTCCTGCTAAAGTGTGAGCTCCTTGTGTAGTTTTATCACATCCTGCTAAAGCATTAGCTCCTTGTGTGGCTGTAGCAAGTCCTGCGAAACCATTAGCTCCTTCTGCTAATCCTACAGCATTAGCTCCTTCTGCTAATCCTGCTGTCAATGCTCATATAGACAACCTCTGATTTGCATAATGTGAATTGCTAAAGCACTTGAGCAGAGTTTGATGTGTTGTTCACACATCAAGCATAAGGAAATGCTTCAAACAGCAGCGCTAGTGTTAAAATGAGGATTGCCCTCTTGGGAAAGAAATCAGGCCAACTGTGCTGTGTTTGGTTCATCGTGGAGTAACACTGAAACAGGTGAGAGAGGGAAGAGAACAAAAGCCAGCTACTGAAATCTGAAATCTCTGCCAAGAGATAGAGCTATCTGTCACCCATCGGTAGCAGCACGAGACAAGTCTAAATAGCCAGGAACCACAACAAAACCGGCATGGGTTTTCTCAAACTCACGCACATATAGAGGCAGGAACCACAACAAAACCGGCATGGGTTTTCTCAAACTCACGCACATATAGAGGCAGGAACCACAACAAAACCGGCATGGGTTTTCTCAAACTCACGCACATATAGAGGCAGGAACCACAACAAAACCGGCATGGGTTTTCTCAAACTCACGCACATATAGAGGCAGGAACCCCAACAAAACCGGCATGGGTTTTCTCAAACTCACGCACATATAGAGGCAGGAACCACAACAAAACCGGCATGGGTTTTCTCAAACTCACGCACATATAGAGGCAGGAACCACAACA
Source organism: Albula glossodonta (assembly GCA_019788955.1). Taxonomy (NCBI): domain Eukaryota; kingdom Metazoa; phylum Chordata; class Actinopteri; order Albuliformes; family Albulidae; genus Albula; species Albula glossodonta. The sequence goes on along the minus strand of JAFBMS010000311.1, from coordinate 64,570 downwards.
AAACCGGCATGGGTTTTCTCAAACTCACGCACATATAGGGCAGCGCAGCTCTGCCACTTTCAAAAGCGCACCCTACAGTTCAAAATATCCACCTCAGCAATTTCTAAATTTAACCGTCACATGGGTCTATAACGCATAACAGAGCCATGTGACACCTGCCTCTGCCTCACAATAACCTGGAGTTATGCCTGCTTGCATGCCCACAGGTTTCAGCATCAAATTGGCTGCAGGAATGTCTCAAATAGCGAGGTGCAAGCACTCAACCAGAGCAAAAACCCCTGGCACAACAATGCCACGAAAACATCACCATTAGATGAATTAACAGCACACTGTGCTGAATTTTGCCCTTGAAAATATCACTAAATAACAATGTTCAATTATTAATGAAGTGCTGGCAGTCTGCACTTACAGCTCGTAGACACATGGGAAACACTGCATTGTCAACCTCTCAGATCAATTGCACACAAACACATGAGCAGGAGTTTCCCACACTCCGGACAGCAGGGGGCGGTGTTACATTTTCAACCTCCTACCATAAAATTCCATGCCAAAGAGTGTCAAACCTCAAATCATGATTTGTAGTACTTAAGTCCAAACACAAAACTGGTAATAACCCACAAGAATACACATCCATTTTTTTGCTTGATTTTTTTTCAACAAAATGAGTAATTTGCCTCAAGAAATGGCTTCCACCGCACGCAACTGAGCAGCTTTAAAAAAAGAAAAAAAAGCCAACGCCCGACACTAAGGCGAGCCTCTGCGACTCGAATGAGTGGTAACAGCTCAGGCAGAAGCAAACCAGCCTAGATGCCATTTCTTGACAGGGGCTGGAGATCTCAGAGACGAGCAGCAGGATGGGCAGGGCTCGGTTTGCACAGATGACGTGATCAGGAACTCTGCGGGCGGGGCACTTGTAGGGGTTACCTGAACTACTGAGGTTCCACCCATAAGGGAAACGTACAGCCTGCAGTGGCAGAGGTCAGGAATGTTGGGAGAGTGGGGGGCTGGGTGAGGCGGGGAGCAGGTCAGGAGTGTTGGGAGAGTGGGGGGCTGGGTGAGGCAGGGAGCAGGTCAGGAGTGTTGGGGGGGTGGGGGGCCGGGTGAGGCAGGGAGCAGGTCAGGAGTGCTGGGAGAGTGGGGTTGGGTGAGGCAGGGAGCAGGTCAGGAGTGCTGGGAGAGTGGGGGGCTGGGTGAGGCAGGGAGCAGGTCAGGAGTGTTGAGGGAGTGGGGGGCTGGGTGAGGCAGGGAGCAGGTCAGGAGTGTTGGGAGAGTGAGGGGCTGGGTGAGGCAGGGAGCAGGTCAGGAGTGTTGGGGGAGTGGGGGGCTGGGAGAGGCAGGGAGCAGGTCAGGAGTGTTGGGAGAGTAGGGGGCCGGGTGAGGCAGGGAGCAGGTCAGGAGTGCTGGGGGAGTGGGGTGCCGGGTGAGGCAGGGAGTAGGTCAGGAGTGTTGGGGGAGTGGGGGCCGGGTGAGGCAGGGAGCAGGTCAGGAGTGCTGGGAGAGTGGGGGGCTGGGTGAGGCAGGGAGCAGGTCAGGAGTGCTGGGAGAGTGGGGGGCTGGGTGAGGCAGGGAGCAGGTCAGGAGTGTTGAGGGAGTGGGGGGCTGGGTGAGGCAGGGAGCAGGTCAGGAGGGTTGGGGGAGTGGGGGGCTGGGTGAGGCAGGGAGCAGGTCAGGAGTGTTGGGGGAGTGGGGTGCCGGGTGAGGCAGGGAGTAGGTCAGGAGTGTTGGGGGAGTGGGGGCCGGGTGAGGCAGGGAGCAGGTCAGGAGTGCTGGGAGAGTGGGGGCTGGGTGAGGCAGGGAGCAGGTCAGGAGTGTTGAGGGAGTGGGGGGCTGGGAGAGGCAGGGAGCAGGTCAGGAGTGTTGGGGGAGTGGGGGGCTGGGTGAGGCAGGGAGCAGGTCAGGAGTGTTGGGAGAGTGAGGGGCTGGGTGAGGCAGGGAGCAGGTCAGGAGTGTTGGGGGAGTGGGGGGCCGGGTGAGGCAGGGAGCAGGTCAGGAGTGTTGGGAGAGTAGGGGGCCGGGTGAGGCAGGGAGCAGGTCAGGAGTGTTGGGGGAGTGGGGTGCCGGGTGAGGCAGGGAGTAGGTCAGGAGTGTTGGGGGAGTGGGGTGCCGGGTGAGGCAGGGAGCAGGTCAGGAGTGTTGGGGGAGTGGGGTGCCGGGTGAGGCAGGGAGCAGGTCAGGAGTGTTGGGGGAGTGGGGGGCCGGGTGAGGCAGGGAGCAGGTCAGGAGTGTTGGGAGAGTGAGGGGCTGGGTGAGGCAGGGAGCAGGTCAGGAGTGTTGGGGGAGTGGGGGGCTGGGTGAGGCAGGGAGCAGGTCAGGAGGGTTGGGGGAGTGGGGGGCTGGTGAGGCAGGGAGCAGGTCAGGAGTGTTGGGGGAGTGGGGGCGGGGTGAGGCAGGGAGCAGGTCAGGAGTGTTGAGGGAGTGGGGGGCTGGGTGAGGCAGGGAGCAGGTCAGGAGTGTTGGGGGAGTGGGGTGCCGGGTGAGGCAGGGAGTAGGTCAGGAGTGCTGGGAGAGTGAGGGGTTGGGTGAGGCAGGGAGCAGGTCAGGAGTGCTGGAGAGTGGGGGGCTGGGTGAGGCAGGAGCAGGTCAGGAGTGTTGGGGGAGTGGGGGGCTGGGAGAGGCAGGGAGCAGGTCAGGAGGGTTGGGGGAGTGGGGGGGTGGGGGAGGCAGGGAGCAGGTCAGGAGTGTTGGGAGAGTGAGGGGCTGGGTGAGGCAGGGAGCAGGTCAGGAGTGTTGGGGGAGTGGGGGGCCGGGTGAGGCAGGGAGCAGGTCAGGAGTGTTGGGAGAGTAGGGGGCCGGGTGAGGCAGGGAGCAGGTCAGGAGTGTTGGGGGAGTGGGGTGCCGGGTGAGGCAGGGAGTAGGTCAGGAGTGTTGGGGGAGTGGGGTGCCGGGTGAGGCAGGGAGCAGGTCAGGAGTGTTGGGGGAGTGGGGAGCTGGGTGAGGCGGGGAGCAGGTCAGGAGTGTTGGGGGAGTGGGGGGCTGGGTGAGGCAGGGAGCAGGTCAGGAGTGGTGGGGGAGTGGGGGGCTGGGTGAGGCAGGGAGCAGGTCAGGAGTGTTGGGAGAGTGGGGGGCTGGGTGAGGCAGGGAGCAGGTCAGGATGAGTATCTCTGGTGCTGTGGGGGGGTTTGGATCAGTGAATGACAAGCTTACACCATATTTTATAGGCACGAATCTCATGTCCTACGGATACCAATTCTCAAGTTCTGCGATGATTGGACATTACATTCAGAAGTTACACCTCATTATATCAAGAGGCCCCACTGGAAAAAGGCATTCTTTTACTACAGCCATGTTTGTGAAGCAGCTGTCTTATATAACATTTAAATAACGACCTGTAGATGCTGTGCACCAAATTGTACCACAGCTTCCCGGCTCAGACCTGCGAACAGAAAAAACACAACGGGGTTCCAGCATCCTCACCACTCAGAGCCTCGGAGTTACAAAAGCAACTGAGGGCTTAAAACAAAGGGAGGTTTCAAAACCAATTAGAAATGCTTGTTTTAGAATTCAATGTAGTTTAATAGGAAAAAGAAGCCAACTTTTCCATGGTGCTCAACCAAGAAGCTGAACGGTCTGTTGCTATCGGTCATGCGATCTGTTGATGTCTCATTGTGTTGGTACTTTCACACTGATTCATTCTCGTGTGTTTTATGAATGAAAGACCACCCTGGGACGTGATACTGGAGCTCCAGCCTGATCCTCTGCTGTTTGCCATAATGAGAGGAGTCTGCCGAGCTCCTGATACCCCCCCACCCCCTGGCTAAGCCGCCCTATGCCACACACAGCTCTCCACGCCCCCCTTTGCCAGAACTTTCCGCAGTGGAAACATTCCCGCCTCCCCACAGTACCTATTTGCAAGGCTAAACTCGGTGTGCTCGTCCATCTAATTCTATAATTAAATTCTGAAAGCATGGAACCATTCCCTGCATTGGCTCAAACTCAGGCCAAACCGCTCCATCACAGTGAGAGGCCGAGGAACGGTGCGCTGCTCAGTGTCCAGTCCAAGGGCCACAGGCCAGGGGTGTATGGTGGTAGGGTCCTATGACCCATAACCCTGGCCCCTGGGAACCCCAGAGCCAGCTGCTCTCACCTTCACACCAGGCTTTCCAAGGCAGTAACCCAGTGTGCTGAGTGACCCTAACGTGAACCCACACACTGAACCCCCTCAGCCCTGCAGCACAATGAACCCCCTCAGCACACTGAACCCCCTCAGCACACTGAGCCCCCTCAGCCCTGCAGCACACCGAACCCCCTCAGCCCTGCAGCACACTGAACCCCCCTCAGCACACTGAGCCCCCTCAGCCCTGCAGCACACCGAACCCCCTCAGCCCTGCAGCACACCGAACCCCCTCAGCCCTGCAGCACAATGAACCCCCTCAGCACACTGAGCCCCCTCAGCCCTGCAGCACACCGAACCCCCTCAGCAGCAGTTAAATGTGCAAATTAGGATTGTAATTTTCCCAGTTTGTAAAGCTGTAGCAAAGTGTGGGGTGTTACTTTCCCTAATCCTACATCAAAATGAACTGCTTTCAGTTTTCCTTTAACGTAAAATCAGCATGTTTGGTTAGTGGGCCTTAATGAACCCCTGCACTGTCAACCAAATCACGCAGGAAAGAGCCCCGACCCCCTGCCGTTTCATGATGACAGCCAAACCTTTCTCCCTTCGGCCTGTAGTCTGCGCGGCGATCGCCAGGCTGGTGGAAGGCCTCCATTTGGCTCCAGATTACTGGCCAAACATTAGCGAGGCTGGGGACAGAGCTAATTAGCCAATTAGACTGGGGGGGTGATTAGGCTGCAAGGGTGAGTCAGCCAGACTTCGGCTGGGCCGCCCTGCTGGATTTAACACCTCTAATTCTCTGCCATCTGCACCGAGGGTTACACACTGTAAATCACAGCCAAGGGTTACACACTGCCAATCACAGCCCACCGTTACACACTGCCAATCACGGCCCACCGTTACACACTGCCAATCACGGCCCACCGTTACACACTGCCAATCACGGCCCACCGTTACACACTGCCAATCACGGCCCACCGTTACACACTGCCAATCACGGCCTACCGTTACACACTGCCAATCACAGCCTACCGTTACACACTGTCAATCACGGCCTACCGTTACACACTGCCAATCACGGCCTACCGTTACACACTGCCAATCACAGCCTAACGTTACACACTGCCAATCACAGCCTACCGTTACACACTGACAATCACAGCCAAGGGTTACACACTGCCAATCACAGCCTACCGTTACACACTGACAATCACAGCCAAGGGTTACACACTGCCAATCACAGCCTACCGTTACACACTGCCAATCACAGCCTAACGTTACACACTGCCAATCACAGCCTACCGTTACACACTGCCAATCACAGCCTAACATTACACACTGCCAATCACGGCCTTCCGTTACACACTGCCAATCACAGCCTAACATTACACACTGCCAATCACGGCCTTCCGTTACACACTGCCAATCACGGCCAAGGGTTACACACTGCCAATCACAGCCTACCGTTACACACTGACAATCACAGCCAAGGGTTACACACTGCCAATCACAGCCTACCGTTACACACTGCCAATCACAGCCTAACGTTACACACTGCCAATCACAGCCTACCGTTACACACTGCCAATCACAGCCTAACATTACACACTGCCAATCACAGCCTAACATTACACACTGCCAATCACGGCCTTCCGTTACACACTGCCAATCACGGCCTAACATTACACACTGCCAATCACGGCCTTCCGTTACACACTGCCAATCACAGCCAAGGGTTACACACTGCCAATCACAGCCTAACCTTACACACTGCCAATCACAGCCAAGCGTTACACACTGCCAATCACAGCCTTCCGTTACACACTGCCAATCACAGCCAAGCGTTACACACTGCCAATCACAGCCAAGGGTTACACACTGCCAATCACAGCCTACCGTTACACACTGCAATCACAGCCTACCGTTACACACTGCCAATCACAGTCAATTCCTCAAGTTATTCACAGACAAGATAATTGCAGCTAATTCTGACACTACTCTCAGGAGTGAGTCTCAAGATGGCTGTAACATCCTCACTGAAGGTATCAAACGAGCCCTGAGTGGCAGCTGCTGGCGCTCTGCAGGACTAATTTGGTGATCTGAGGGACCGTGTTTGGCTGGAAGCAGCAAGCAAACAGCAGGATCAACAGCCCTTACAGGACAGATTTAGAAATGGTTGGCCAATCCATCCAAGCACGTTTAATGAAGAGTCCTGGCTGCTTTGTAAGAGCCAGTTTGGCTCCAAGTGTCGCGTCTCATATGAAATACAGCCCCCCCCCCCCCCCCCGCCCCGCCACCGTAGAGCTGCCTTCTGATCCAGCAGCAGCACTTTCAGCACAAACATGCTTTTCATTTCGGCCCCCGTATAAAAGGCTCAGGGGCCATGGCAGGGACTGTGTGCTCAGCCTTCTACAGCAACAGACACAGACACCATTCCTCTACATTACTTTAACCCACTTCCATAAGCTACAAGGCCTGTCACATGCATTTCTAATAATTTTATTGGGCGTTATAAATACTCTTGATTGTTTAGTTCTGCTTCACATACATTACTTGAATGAAAATGAAGGAATAAGCACAGGGAAATCTCCTTATTGACTTATGTGCTCCTATATCTTACCCGCCTGTCTGACTGGAAAAGCTAGCGCACGCATGAAAGCGCAGGCCTCAGTGATGTGTATGGACAGCGCGACGCAGCGAACACGATTATCACAGTCTTGCATGTGCAGCTGTGGGGCGAGTGTGCTGCTCTGCTCACAGCAGAGGGAAGCCAGTCCCTCCGACAGACACTGAGCACATGAGGTCTGATACCTGCTGCCCCGTTCCCTCAGAGAGGAGTGGGGCCGCCAGCGGGGCGAGCTTATCTCTGAACACGAGACTCGGGCAGGCAGCTCTGACAGCTCCTGCGGGCTGCGATCCCACCTGACCCAAACGCACAGCACTACGCAGAGAACAGGTCTGCAGCGGCACTCTTCCACTTCTAAGCTAGTCACTCTCAACGCGCGCTCCCCACTCTGCGAGTACGCACCTACACACACTCCAGCACACAGACAGAGAGAGCAGAACAGACTCAGCCTTCAGTCTGTGCCATTTCCAGTGCTACCATTTCTGTTCCTAGCACCCTCACCACAACTTTCCGCTAACAGAGACTCCCAACACAGCCGCAGACGGAGCACCCACCTTCCCAGACTGCACCTTGCCTCCCCCCAAACCACCCTTTCCCACTCCATCTATCTTCGCTTACCCCCCCCCACTACAGCTTTTAACAGAACTTCAGCCGTTATATTACTGTGCACTGATGTGATACTATTGCACCTATGCGGTTTAACAAATGCACTTCTGCCAAGTAGCTTTGAATTAAGCGTCTGCTGAACGACCAGACCGTAAAATGCAGGTGATGTGAACAACACTTCAGTACTGGCATTCTGCTGGTAACACTTACAACACTCTTAAGGATGACGAGTGAGCACACAGAACAATGCCTCCTGTCTAGACAGCCCCGCGTAGCTGGCGTAACTCGACCCCCCCCCCCCCATGGCCCCACCCGCAGGGGAACAGGAACCGGACAGGCCGGTCGGCTGGGGCCAGAGAGGTGGGCGGGGCCATGGTTTGACGGCCAGTTTGACTCGCAGTGGTCGCATGCAGACCTCAGTGATGAGGACCAGGGTCACAGGCCCGATGTGTTTCCCATCACACTCAGCAGGTGCTATCTGGGGTCTGGTGTTGTGGATTTGTTTTGATGTAGCGTTTTTTTCTGAGTGGTGAATTTTCATGTTACATAAGCATTACAGTAGCAATTTCACATTTGAATGTCACACAAACACACCAACAGAAAGAAAGAAAAACAGCAACTCCATGGAACGCACACGCACGCACGTCTTTCAAGCACTTTGGGGAACTGGAGGCGAGTGCCTGTACTTACGCTGCTTCCAGCAGGGGGAACACAGGCAGCCATGGCAGCTAAAATTCATCCAACAAAATCAACATGACAGTGAAAAATCTGCCAAGAAATTAAGCCATGACAGTGAAAAATCATCCAACAAAAATCACCATGACAGTGAAAAATCTGCCAAGAATTAAGTCATGACAGTGAAAAATCAGCCAACAAAGATCACCATGACAGTGGAAAATCTGCCAAGAATTAAGCCATGACAGTGAAAAATCAGCCAACAAAAATCACCATGCCAGTGTAAATATCAACCTACAAAATCATGAAGACAATGAAACAGCTGCAGAAACAAATCTGTCCAGAGCGAGCCAAGCTACAACTCGGTGAGAACAGGAGCTGCAATTCAGAGACTTTTTACTCCCCCGCTGCGATTTGACCCCCAGCAGACTGTAAGGGCCTGCACTCTGATAAAACACATGGCCTTACTCCTCCTGGACTTCCGCGGTTTGGGGAGTAGTTGCAGGAGACATTTTGTTGAGTTAAAAACAGAGTGCTGGTCCATGTGGAGATGAAACGATCACACTGACCTTGGGGTGACCTCTGTATGACTTAACGGTGCACTGCTCGGTAGCCATGCTACATTAGCCGACACAGACACTGAGGGAGTCACAGCGCCCTGCTCGTTACCCCACACACCAAGTCACAGTGCCAGACTCGTGACCCCACACACCGAGTCACAGTGCCCTGCTCATTACCCCACACACCGAGTCACAGTGCCAGACTCGTTACCCCACACACCGAGTCACAGCGCCAGACTAGTTACCCCACACACCGAGTCACAGCGCCCTGCTCGTCACCCCACACACCGAGTCACAGCGCCAGACTAGTTACCCCACACACCGAGTCACAGCGCCAGACTAGTTACCCGACACACCGAGTCACAGCGCCCTGCTCGTTACCCCACACACCGAGTCACAGTGCCAGACTCGTTACCCCACACACCGAGTCACAGCGCCCTGCTCGTCACCCCACACACCGAGTCACAGCGCCAGACTCGTTACCCCACACACCGAGTTACAGCGCCCTGCTCATTACCCCACACACCGAGTCACAGTGCCAGACTCGTTACCCCACACACCGAGTCACAGCGCCAGACTAGTTACCCCACACACCGAGTCACAGCGCCAGACTCGTTACCCCACACACCGAGTCACAGCGCCCTGCTCGTTACCCCACACACCGAGTCACAGTGCCAGACTCGTTACCCCACACACCGAGTCACAGCGCCCTGCTCGTCACCCCACACACCGAGTCACAGCGCCAGACTCGTTACCCCACACACTGAGTAACAGTGCCCTGCTCATTACCCCACACACCGAGTCACAGTGCCCTGCTCATTACCCCACACACCGAGTCAGTGCCCTGCTCATTACCCCACACACCGAGTCAGTGCCCTGCTCATTACCACACACACCGAGTCACAATGCAAGACTCGTTACCCCACACACCGAGTCACAGTGCCAGACTCGTTACCCCACACACTCTGCCCCTACAGGCCTCATCTCAGATTAAAACACATACATGACCACACAAGACAACAGGCTGTCGGAGATACCGCTGGGTCATTAAAACGATTCCAATTATAAAACACATAAGACACATCAAGGCCACCTCATACTGAAATCAGACCAATCAGCACACAGGGCCAGCAGCAGAGGCCACATTCATTTAAGGCTTTATCTGGCAGTATCTGGAAAAGGAAGTCATTTCAGTAAAGAGCAGGATTTTAAAAGCCCGCAGTGCTTTGGGCGCCATTTAGCATTATCAGAGTGCAGATGGCAAACTGGCTGTGGATGGTCCGCCGGCGCGGGCCCTCCACCAACGTCCCTCGGCTGACTCACGACTGCTTAGATAACACACAAATTAGCAATATCAGCCTGTTCATATCACACATCACTTCCTTGTTTTGTACACGACTGACTCATGCAATCTGCTGGAAACAAATGGGAAACGTTTAAAATCATAGTCTGTTTTCATGCGAGAGGTGCTAACCCGTATCTCCGCTGCGCTCAGGACCTACTCGCTGCTCATTCAGTATGAAGAGGTGTCTGAGTGGAGCAAGAAATGCATTTCACTCGGAATGTTCCGCATTCTGTTAAAACCTCCACACTCTGCACTCGAGTTATTTTGCAACACAATAACAGACAAAATTAGAAGTCGATATATAACTCAAATGATTGCTGTCAAGAAAATCTGCAGCACTTCAGTGCTTTTTAAATGAACTTCCACAATGACTTAACCATGGAGAAAAATTTGTTCTTATTAATTCTTACATTTATTCTCATTTATCCCCATTCACTGCACCTCAAAGAAACCATAAACTTAAGAGAAAATAATTTACAGAAAGCCAAGTGAATGCATTAAAACCCTCCGTGCGCTGGCATGTGAACTCAGTTAACAGAGACCGGAACAGGCTCTTGGGTCATTTGGACCATTAGGGACGCACAGCATCCATCAGGCTCGTCATTTCATGGGGAAATAGAAAAATGACCGGCCTCATGGAGCTAATCTGGGCTCCCTGCTGAGGGCCAAGCCCCTGTGGCCTGCATGCAGGGGGCAGCACCCTAACCCTCACCCTACGCATTCGCCCATGACCCACACCATAACCCTCACCCCATAACCCCGCCCCCGCCATGCCCCTCACCATAACCCTCACCCCACGCATTCGCCCATGACCCACACCATAACCCTCACCCCATAACCCCGCCCCCGCCATGCCCCTCACCCTACGCTTGCCCATGACCCACCATAACCCTCACCCCACGCATTCGCCCATGACCAGCACCACCCCACCACCCTCACCCCATAACCCCGCCCCCGCCATGCCCCCCATCATAACCCTCACCCTACGCATTCGCCCATGACCCACACCATAACCCTCACCCCATGCATTTGCCCATGACCCACACCATAACCCTCACCCCACGCATTCGTCCATGACCCACACCATAACCCTCACCCCACGCATTCGCCCATGACCCACATCATAACCCTCACCCCACGCATTCGCCCATGACCCACACCATAACCCTCACCCCACGCATTCGTCCATGACCCACACCATAACCCTCACCCCACGCATTCGCCCATGACCCACACCATAACCCTCACCCCACGCATTCGCCCATGACCCACACCATAACCCTCACCCCACGCATTCGCCCATGACCCACACCATAACCCTCACCCCACGCATTCGTCCATGACCCACACCATAACCCTCACCCCACGCATTCGCCCATGACCCACACCATAACCCTCACCCCACGCATTTACCCATGACCAGCACCAACCCCACCCTCGCCTACGCCGTGATCCCAATCATATCCCCGCTCTCACCCACGATGTGAACTACACCATAACCCCACCACCATCATGACCTGCACCAACCCCGCCCTCACCCACACCATGACCCCCACGTGTGGTGTGGTCAGTGTTTGCCATTCATCTGTGGTGGCTGCATTTGTGCTTTACTGCCTAAAAGGTGCCCTAAAAATATATATATATTTATATAATAAAAACTAAAATCACAGTCATTACAGGCCTAAGAAGACATTCTGTACAGGCGGGTTAGCACACACTCTCAGCTGTGTTTGTGTGTGAAAGCAGCGGTGAACTTTTCCCCAATGTGGAGCTGCTCGCATTCCCAGAATGCCTCTCTCACCCACATGGCACCTGCACTACCGAGACCAAGGGTGACCGTCAAACACTTGCAGTGGCAGGACACGATGGCATCTGCACAGCATGGCATGACTGGATACATAACAGGAATGAAACCTGGGCCCGTAGCAGGGGCGGGGGTGGGAAATGGCCCCAGCGGGGGGCCAGCCAGGCACTAATGAGCAGGAAGTGTGCAGCACCGCATGAGCACCAGAACGGAGTTACGGCAGCCATCAGACACAGAGAGGGAAGTTTAATCCACAAAAGCTCAGAGACGGAATCATAAAGAGCGTTTAACTGCGCTGGTATTCCCCCTTACATACACACACATACTAAACATTTCCCAAACCGATGAAGGCCCAGCTCCCATAAGCACCTGAAGCTGAGTGGTAAAGGTCTGGGGGACAGGAGGAGGGGCGGGAAGCTGTTTCAGCGCATACCTCTGGCTGGTTCACTACAAGTACAGACATAAAACAAATCCGGCGTGAGACAAGCCCCAAAACGGCCCCCCAAAGCACAGCAAACCTCACTGTTAGACAACAAGTCTGCCATCTCACACACACACACACACACACACACTCACACACTCTTCCAGCACAAGGAGAAAGACTGAAAACACTGAGACAGAGAGAAAGAGAAACAGGGAAAAGTGTCAGAGCAGGAATGAAAGTGCTGGTAAGAGAGAGAAAGGAATGAGGCAGAGAGAGAGGAAGAAAGGGAGAGAGGTAGAGAGAGAAAAGAGAGGGGGAGAGAGGCAGCAGAGGCAGAGAGAAGGGGGGGGGCAGCTGTAGGAACGAGCCCGGTCGTGTCCAGGCCTCCTCACAGGCTAAGCCAGCAGCAGCTGAGGGGCCCGTGGGTGGAAGACCGGCCCGTGGGTGGGAGACCGGTCCGTGGGGCCCGCACACAGGACACAGACAGGAAGGGGAGCACCGGGGGCTGGAGCCTTCCACCCAATCCCTGCACAGAGCCCCAGGCTTCCCCCGCCTCCTCCCCTGGCACAGCCCCCTGACAGGGCCCCTCCCACACACACACACCCACACACACACACACACACACACACACACATGACACACACACGGCCCCCTCACACACACACACACACACACACACACACACACACACACACACACACACACACACACACACAGCCCCTTGACGAGGGCCCCTCAGCACAGACAGGCGGTCAGGGGAGCAAACTCTGAACAAACATGCGGCCATCTCACTCTCCACTGGCCCCAAGCAGGAGGGGCTCCTTCAGCTCTCCGCAAGCGGGAAATCTGGGAGAGGGAGAGAGAGAGGAGGGGGGGGAGAAGGGGAGAGGGAGAGAGAGAGAGAGAGAGAGGAGCGCGGGAGAAAAAAGAAGCGAGAGAGAGAGGAGCGCGGGAGAAAAAAAAGAAGCGAGAGAGAGAGAGGAGCGCAGGAGCAAAAAGGAGAGATAGAGGAGCACGGGAGAAAAAAGAAGCGAGAGAGAGGAGCGCGGGAGAAAAAAGGAGAGAGGGAGAGAGGAGCGCGGGAGCGAAAAGGAGAGAGGGAGAGAGGAGCGCGGGAGCGAAAAGGAGAGAGGGAGAGAGAGAAAGAGAGAGAGGAGCACGGGAGCGAAAAGGAGACAGAGAGAGAGGAGCGCGGGAGCAAAAAGGAGAGAGAGAGGAGCGAAAATGGGAGAGAGAGAGGAGCATGGGAGCGAAAAGCAGAGAGAAAGAGAGGAGCACGGGAGCAAAAAGGAGAGGAAGAGAGGAACGCAGGAGTGAAAAGGAGAGAGAGAGAGGAGCGAAAAGGAGAGGGGGAGAGAGAAAGCGAAAGGAGCAAAAAGGGGAGAGAGAGAGAGAGAGGGGAGCACGGGAGCGAAAAGGAGAGGGAGAGAGGAGTGAAAAGGAGAGAGAGAGAGAGAGAGGAGCAAAAAGAAGAGAGAGAGAGGAGGGTGAGGAAGGACAAAGGAGAGAGAAGAGAAAGAGAGACACAGCCCAGGAGGGGGGCCCCCTGGTACCTCCACAAGGCAGATTCGGAGCACAAGTGAACAGGCCATGGACACGAACAGGGGAAACAAACACCCATTACAGACCTGCGCGAAGGTGCAGGAGTGGCGGGGGGGGGGGGGGGGGGGGTCACCAGCCCAAAAAATGGCTATTAGGCCCCAGCGATCCCTGGTCTGAGCCATCCTCAGCTTTGCTGTGGAGAGCAGAGGCATTCCGATCCCCTCAACCCTCATGTAGGAGCATTTGTGAAGCATCAATCTCCCCCATACGGCCCGAATCTCAGTCAGTCTCCCCCATACGGCCCGAATCTGAGTCAGTCTCCCCATACATACAAATCTGAGTCAGTCACCCCATACAGCCCGAATCTGAATCAGTCTCCCCCATACGGCCCGAATCTGAGTCAGTCACCCCATACATACGAATCTGAGTCAGTCACCCCATACGGCCCGAATCTGAATCAGTCTCCCCCATACGGCCCGAATCTGAGTCAGTCACCCCATACATACGAATCTGAGTCAGTCACCCCATACAGCCCGAATCTGAGTCAGTCACCCCATACAGCCCTCATCCAGCATGGTACAATCTCACAACAACTACCAAGCTTCTCCAAAGTGCAAACAGGACAAACCGATGGGACTTACTTTAAAACCCAAAGCATTTAAGCCATGTGGAAGTGATTATTCATCTTTACCCAGCCATGGGCACAGATGCTGAAATACTGTCGGAAGCTACTGAGCGAACACACTGCGCAGCGTCTGGATTCACCGAGCGAACACACTGCGCAGCGTCTGGATTCACCGAGCGAACACACTGCGCAGCGTCTGGATTCACCGAGCGAACACACTGCGCAGCGGTTGGATTCACCGAGCGAACACACTGCGCAGCGGTTGGATTCACCGAGCGAACACACTGCGCAGCGTTTGGATTCACCGAGCGAACACACTGCGCAGCGTTTGGATTCACCGAGCGAACACACTGCGCAGCGTTTGGATTCACCGAGCGAACACACTGCGCAGCGTTTGGATTCACCGAGCGAACACACTGCGCAGCGTTTGGATTCACCGAGGGAACACACTGCGCAGCGTTTGGATTCACCTAGCGAACACACTGCGCAGCATTTGAATTCACCGAGCGAACACACTGCGCGGCGTTTTGGATTCACCGGGGGAACACACTACGCGGCGTTTTGGATTCACCGCGCTAACACACTGCGCAGCGTTTGGATTCACCGAGGGAACACACTGTGCAGCGTTTGGATTCACCGAGTGAACACACTGCGCGGTGTTTTGGATTCACCGAGCGAACATACTGCGCAGCGTTTGGATTCACCGAGCGAACACACTGCCCAGCGTTTGGATTCACCAGGCGAACACACTGTGCAGCGTTTGGATTCACCGAGCGAACACACTGCGCAGCGTTTGGATTCACCGAGGGAACACACTGCGCGGTGTTTTGGATTCACCGAGGGAACACACTACACGGTGTTTAAAGTAAACAGTAAAACAGTGAGAAGGATGTCAGGGCTGGGGGAGGAGCCATTGTTCCATGAATGGGACGAATCTTGCAGCTGGCGTGGCCGCACAGGGGTCCATTTTCGCTCAAGCATGTTCCAAACCAATCATCAGAATGGCCTGGAGCCATGGCCACCGCATCGATAAAAACACGATGCAGGAGGAACGCAGTTCCTGCGACAGACGACACACACACACACACACACACTCACACATCCCCACACACACACACACACACACACACACACACACACACACACACACAAACCAGTAACAGTACCAAATAAGAGGGTACCTTAACACACAGGGCTTATATACTGTTACATCGAAACAAAGTGAGATTCTTTCCTTGCAGACTGATTACAGCGAGGATAATTGCAGGGCAATTATCAAAAGAAACCTCTCTTTTCCTCCAATGCACTTAATCCTCAGTCTTTTATGGTTGAACCTATTCCACGCAGTTTTTCCAAAAATGCAGTCTTCCTTATTGGAAAATTACACACATGAACTTACCCATTTGGGGCTAAATTGCATTTCAAGTGCATGTGTGCAGCCTGTGCCTCTGCATGCCGTGAGCAGGAACACAGCTCGAGCACGCAGTGTGCTCTGCCTGTCAGAGCCAACTGCCTGCCTTTTTCATGTGGTCAAGCCTATGTAGGACAGACCACTGCAAGAATGACAAATTTAGGCACATCTACCCCGGCTTCTGCACGGCCTGCTCTCCTCTCAACACCCTCACATTTCGCAGGGTGGAGAGGACCAGCCAGGCAAGAGGCCCAATTCAACTCAGCCAAACAATACTGTACAATTTGCTAATCAAAATTTATTTGTAATTAGCGACAGTATCTACTGGAACCGAGCTTGCTAGGACTAAACAGCTCAACACAAAAAAAAAAACTAATTAAAACACAATTTGTATGAGAAATACCCACAATATGGTTTTTGTGAATACCTTTATAACATGCAAAGCAATAACTCAAACACCTGAATTTTCCTGGAGCGAATTACCATCAGCTTGTGACACTGATAAGCCTCAAATTTGATGTAAGCAATATTTAATTTTTAAACATATATAAAAATGACTTCACTGAAATTATGTTTTTCCAGGTATGGCTATTGTACCATACAACTGGTGATAAACATCAATCCATCAAATGTTTCCATCTTTTGATATCACTTGCAATGCAAGTTGGAAGAGACAAGTTGACTGTCTGTCATTGAAGGTGCGCCATATGTCTAGCTTTCAAATATGAGGTAAAGTTCCTATCACATACACTGAGTTTACCAACCAGGTTAACCAACTTCAAGAGACAGGTTATTTACCATTCCTATTCGTCTAAGCATTGAATTGAATTTAAAATGGTTTGAAAATATTCGGAAAACACGTCCACGAGGAATCTCAGTTTAGGGGGAAAAAAAGGATGAGCGTTAAAAATTTAACGTTAAACTACATGTAGTTTGGTGCAACCTGATTAACAAATAATGTTTGATTGAACCCGGTTTAACAGTTATTTTGTTGGTGCAACAGGCTCTAATAAGTGAATTGACACGTATCATTTCCACATTTAATACGAATGCCCTAAAACAAACAAACGACCAAATATTTAAAAACAACATCAATACCGCAAGCGTCAGCTACACGACTTGGGGAGCTGCGGAAACTTGCCATCGCGCCATGCTCCGATTCCTCTTATTCTCGATCTAGTAAAGAAATCGCCATCGGTTTCACTCGGACCACATATAACTGTGTACCGCCAGTACATTGCTGATAAACTGGCGGCTGTCCGCACAGCCGGTTCAAAAACGATGTCCTAGTAAACATTTGCATTGAAAAAAGCGTGATAGAGGAGTGTAAAACGCGCCTGGCTGTGCTGCGCAATCTTTTATGAACTACGCCAGATGCGGCCGACAGCATTCAACCCCCTATTAAAACAACTGCCAACAGAGTTTATATTGAAACAAATTTGGAAGAAATAAAAGACCCCGTACAGTTCGCAAGAGGTGAGTGTCTGACAAACAAAGTGAGTGTGTTAAACAAAGATCAAGGACAGTGTATACAGTGTGTAGTCAGTCTCCATGTTGTTGTGCCGCGAGTATGAAAAGTTCACTGGACAAGCAATCGTCTTATCCAGAAGAGAAAATGACCATATACCCTAACATTCAAACACAAGCTAATGTGAGTATTAAAAAATGTTCACTTAAAAAATATATATATGGATAGTGAAACCGTTAAGGCCGGTTGTAAAACAATCGACAGGCTACGCTTGGATCTACAAACAACACATGGGTGCAGAGAGTCATTTAGATCAACAATACGCGCGTGGATTCGTTGCCAAACAGAGCAAAGTTCACTATGACAAATCACTCCACAATATCAAGGACTGACCCTCAAACTCTGGGCAGAACGGCTAAATCATTAACTTCAACAGAGCTATATTTCAAAGAGGGAAATTGTAATATCATATGATTATAAATCAGTTCATAAAATAATTTGCATGGCAATTCGTTTTCCGAAATAACGTGTACTGATCAAAGTTTAGCAATCTCACTGCCCTGTCATAAGCGTATTATATGAGGAACGCTGCGGTGTGATAGCCAAATGAGCTGAGATTGCGTATGGGCCCTTTTCTATCATCAGGCAAAACATATTTAAAACTTATTGAAAACATTTAACCTATGAAGTTGCTCAAAAAACCTCTGCCAGCAATGCAGTGGTATTGGGATGGCACTGGTGCTGGAAACATTTTAGAAGCACTAGCAATATTGACACAGATATGGCTAATGCAAGAAATGTGTCCAGCAATGCATACAAAGAGCAGCACCTGGAGGGAAAATAACCTTCGCTTCATATGCCGAGCCATTTCAGAGATCATGACGTGGAAAGCCGTAACGCAGAGAATGCGTCTTAAATCTTACAGACCTTTTCCACACAGTAACCTCGACTGTGTAACGCAAGTCAGCTTAGGCCTAAAGCGTCATTTCAATTAAGAATGCTTAAGAGCATAGACCAGAGCGGTAAACTAATAAAACAACAACAATCATAACAACAATAATAATAATAACAATAATAATAACTACGGGACCCTTCAATTGTTACTTATCTAAATAAATTACACCCCCCCCCCCCCAAAAAAAAAAAAAAAAAGGCTGACTGTTGAAATAAACAAGTATTACACAGGCCGCTGGAAGTACGTAAACAGTGAGTATTTAAAGTGGAATATTGTTGACAAAGGTTTAGTTTTACAACAATTATTACAAGGTATTTAAAAAGTATCTGATAAGGACATTTAAAAAATGCTCAAATTACCTGGTGTGTCATCACCTTGAATTTACCGAACGAATGATGTTGAACTTGCAGTCAGGACGCTCTCTGGAAAATCAACAGTTTAGAAACTGGCTGAACGCCTCGGAGTATCCCCTTTTTAACGTTACCTTCGCAGTATATCCCTCAGAATGAAATCTGCCAAGGGAGAAACACATAAACTTGCGTTAGGTAGCAGACCTGTTCACCACAATCGGCCTCGCTTGCTGTGCCAAAGATTTTTGCAGTTTGCTAGTTAAGCTAACAAACCTTATTTAGCTCACCTTCTGAAGCTTGTCTAGCTCTCACTGGTGAGCCAGTCGACTTTAAAATTCTAACTAGCAAACACCAAAAGCGCAGTGATCCAATAAACTTGACTAGCTACAGAAATCTAGCCATGTATGCTTAATGGCCATGTAGTACGCGACGTGTCCAACCAGCTCACAAAGTTATAAACTTGCGAACTGTCTGCCTATATTGGCGATGAGTGAAGAGGCTACCGAGGAAGCTATGGAAATGGCATTAGCAGCTGCGGCATTGCACCCCGAACCATAGCTAGCTACCGCCCTTCTTGCTAACGTAGCTTGCTACAAGTTTAGAAAACTCACCAAATCAGTTCTTGAAGTTGTATAGATAGGTTTCGGGTCAGATCCAATGACACTAATCCAGCTGGCTAACCAACAAACATATCTGTCAGCCCGCGCTAGATGGCTTGCTAAACAAAGTTTTTGTTGTGCCCCCACTGGCAAGCGTATTTTGCGGCTGAACGTTGCAAAATCGGATTAGCTATTCTAGCTAGCTGTGTGTTTGCAAAGGCTAGCATTGGGCAGCTAACGTTAGCTTGGTCCCCGTCATACCAACACAGCACGGGATTGCTAACTGAAGCAAGTTTCTGTTCAGGGCCAACTTCAGCCTGTCTTCTGTTTATCCTATCACACGCGTTACTTTGCCACATTGTAAGCCTCTCATTCTTCCCATGCGTTTAATCTTCTGAAAATAAAAAAATATCACACATAATCT
Organism: Albula glossodonta; assembly: GCA_019788955.1. Classification (NCBI taxonomy): domain Eukaryota; kingdom Metazoa; phylum Chordata; class Actinopteri; order Albuliformes; family Albulidae; genus Albula; species Albula glossodonta. The sequence goes on along the minus strand of JAFBMS010000311.1, from coordinate 45,105 downwards.
AAACTAACTAAGACAGTTCAGTTAGAAACCCGTGATATTTTAAAAATGTATCTTAGATTAGGTAGCTCGCGAAACATCACAAAGCTAACTGAACAAGAGAGCTAGCTGGCATGCTATAGTCTGGCTGCTAGCGCTTCTCAGAACAAAAGCAAATGCGCAACTGTTCATCAAGGACTGTATTGCTCATATGTAAGAATTTATACCTTTGGTAGCACAGCTAAAACGAGGAAAGGGCCTGTTTAAAAACTCACGTTAGTCAGGACGAAGAGCTATTTTCTCCTGCCAACCCTAAATAGATAGCTAGCTAGGCAGCTACACACCACTTCTTCATGGTCCCGCCCCAGACCTTGGCAGAAAAACATTACCCTCATTTCACTACGTCCTGCGAGATCCAATCACAGCAAGGCTGTGGGATTACTCTCTTAACGATTGGTCAACGTTTACTATACCTACACTTCAATTGGTCAGAGCTAATGCTTGTAAATAACATACGGGACAACTCCCTCTCCCAAACAGGGGTGTGTCATGACGTCAGAGGTAACGAGAGGTAAACAACTGGGCCCCGTGAAGTTTAAGGGCGCAATTTGAACTTTCACTGAAGAAGAGAGGAAACGATTTGACATTTTATAAAGCCATTAACATTTTAATAGTAGATAGCTCACATGGAAGCCTAAAGGGCTGGCAAACGAAAATGCTGACTTAAAAATCGTTGTCTACCAAGCCCATTTTCCTATGTTTTCAGTTAAGCAACAAGAAACACTTTGCATTCCACCCAAACGCAACGGTTGTTAAGCAAATGTTATGATGCGATGCGTGCACTCCCACACAGGAAATACTGCAGCATCCAAACTGAGAAACGTGATTCACGGTCAGGAAGACTTGCAATTTACCTCAAACCTGCTCTCTATTTAAACATTTTTATCATAATGCGAGCATCAGATGTGTATGTTTTGGGTTATTGGTGAACATTCAGCATCTAAACCCCCTCCACATCCCCTCTCCACCCGAACCCCACCTCACCCCTTTTTGTCCTCACAATTCATTATCATTATCATTACCATGGTCAGAATTTGCAAACTGAGGCCTGAACCAATGCAGTCAGAAAGACATGTCAGAGGGTCAGTGTCTTAGGTTTGAAAATCAGCTGCACATCTCTCTTTGGATTGCCAGCCACACCTCCATCTGCCAGTGAGCGAGGCAGCGGGAGAACCAGGCCTGCAGTGACGTGGACACCCCTGTTTAAGCCCTGGGTGGGGTGAGATGAGCACTCTGGAGGCCTGGCAGGGTACTGAACCTGCAGGCCCTCAGCATGTTACTGTCCTGGATGTGCCCCCTGCATGTAAACAGTGTGATATCAAGGGGAGCCTGGCACTGTGTTGGGGCATGGCACTGTGTTTGGGTGTGGCTCTGTGTTTTGGCTGCTGTGACCCTGGCAGGTGAAGGTGAGACTCAGGTCTGGCTAAAGAGATATTGACCTCAGGAGCAGATGTGTACGATGGTATGTGCCAATTCTATTTCCCACACACAAACAACTAAACCTATCCCATACTCTATTTACAGCTACTATTTTTACAGCTCAACTTTTTTCCCTCACAAAGTGGAAAATTCGCATCAGTATAATAGAAAGCATTTCCCTGTTGAGACTGTTGCCAGTCTCCTTTTTTACAGAACAATTCACTAACACGAGGATGGATGAAGACAGACCAGTGAGGGAAAAACACAGTGACTCTGGACTCCCACCCTGGCCAATGAGGAGCGGTTTGTGAGTCACATGACAGGCGCAGGGGCTGGCTCTGACCTCCATGTGCCTCCATGAGCAGGGACCCCACTGCGCTCCCTCCTCTCCTAGCCAGCGTGGGTGGAGCTCTGCCAGGGGGTTATATTTGTCTTTACATTCATGTGTGCGTCTGAGTGCACTGTGCTACGGGAGGCCTCAAGTCTCTTTCTCTCTCACTGTTTGCTTCTCAGCAGGGGGGGGGCACATTCCATGTGCATGTGCCATTGTGCTGGGACTGTGTGTGTGTGTGTGTGTGTTCACATGCTTGTGTGAACTCACACAGCAACATAGTGCGTGTGTTTGTGGACTTGCAGCATGCGTGCACTAGCAATGTGCCAGAAAGTTTTTTCGTTTACTTGAATATTTTTGGGGTGAGGGTGGACATGTGGCACTGAGTGTGTGTGCGGTGTGACTGAGCATACTGTATGAGCATTTTGTGTCATTTATGAGACTGTAAACCTGAATTCTCAAGTTACTTGGGTCATTATTCAAAAGTTTTACAACAAACTTTTGTTATATATGAAACTTAACAGAAAGCCTATCGCTTCACTCATCATCAATCGCCATGAAGGAAAAGCCTATCAACCGTTAATAAGCAGAAATTTCTGAATAGATATTAATTTTCATGCTTGAGAATTTAAAACCATACAGATTTCTTTGGAATGAGTCATTATGTACACAGACCGAAATGGAGTTTCATACAGAGCCTGGAGGGGAAACCAGGGCAGATTATTCAAATATTTGATGTTTGGATCCAAAGAGCATTTAAATATCGGCCTGATAGAGGTTCTCATCTGCAGCATGTAACTTCAGGAGTGTGTTTGTGCCTCCATTTGACTGTGTATGTCCGTGTGCATGTGTGTATGTCCATGAGCATATGTGTGCATGTGCATGTGCATGTGTATGCATGTACTTGTGTGTGTATGTATGTCCATGTGCATATGTATGTGTGTGCATGTGCATGTGTGTGCATGTGCATGTGTCTGAGTGTGTGTATGTGTACATACGTGTGTATGTGTGAGTGTGTATGTCCATGTGCATATATTTGTGTATGTGTGTATATGTCCATGTGTGTGAGTGTGCATACGTGTGTGAGTGTTCATGTACGTGCGTGTGAGTGTGCATGTATGTGTGTGTGAGTGTGTGTGTGAGTGCTTTGCTGCCTGTGCTGGACTTTCAGCCATTGTGTGTAGGATGGTGGAGGCGTGTCGGTGCTGGAAACATACTAGAAAGAGGAGTAGCTCCCTTTTTCTCCCTCTCCCCTGTTCTCCTGAGCTGGCCCCTCCCTCCACCCCACCCCTCTGTGCTGTGTTGCCCCTTTGCAGTCAGAGCAGACAGAGAAAAACACTCACAGAGGTGCAGCCCCCCCCGAAAGAGGGGATTTCCTGGAGACCCACGTGAGCCCAAACCACCATTGATTACATCGCTCTTACTGTAATCCCCACAAACACCCGCCCAAATCAAAGCTCAGATCTGTGTCCTTGCCTCAAGTTTCCCAAACTCACCATGATCAATCTTGCAGGAAGAGCAAATAATACCCCGCACACACTAACACACACTCACACGAACACACACTCACACACACGCACTAACACACACTCACACACTCACACACACTAACACACACACATACACAAATACACACACGCACACACACTAACACACATACACTAATACACCCATGCACACACACGAACACACACTCACACTAACACATACACACACTCACACATTAACACACACTCACACACATACACACTAACACACACATGCACTCACACACACTAACACACACTCACACACACACATGCACACACACTCACGCATGCATACACACTAACACACACACACATGCACACACACACTAACTCACACACATACACTAATACACGCACACACACACTAACACTCACACACACGCACACACACTATCACACACTCATGCACACACACTCATACATACACACACTAACACATACACACATGCACAAAAATTAACACACACTCACACGCATACACACTAACACACATGCACACACACGCACACTCACACATACATGCCCACTCACACACACTAACACTCACATGCACACACACACACATGCCCACTCACACACACTTACACTCACACGCACACAAACGCACGCACACTAACACTCACACACACACACTTAACACTCACACACACACATGCACACACACTCACTCACACACGCACACACTAACATTCACACGCACACACATTCGCATGCACACACACTAACACTCACACGCACACAAACGCACGCACACTAACACTCACACACACACACTAACCCACGCGCACACACACTTAACACTCACACACACACACACTAACATTCACATGCACACACATTCGTATGCACACACACGCACACACACTAACACTCACACACACATGCACAACATACAGACACACAAAAACACAGAATAAAAACACAGAAGTCCTGTACACTCTAAAGTTGTCCAGTAAATATTGGATGTGACTCTTCCGCCTGGAGGCGCTCAGGGTTAGATGAGCAGTACTGTACCGTGGCCCACCTATTTTTAAAGACATAAAAGATTTTTGAAAATGGAGTGTGATTCTTAGATTTGCTCTGAAATGAACATTTGGCACCACAGAAAAAGCAGAGCAAACCCTGCCTGAGCTCAATTGTCTTGACTTCAAGATTTGCAAAAACAAGATGCTCGCTGCAGGTGACAGGAATCAGGGAAGATGATACAAACACTGAGGAAACGTGAGTGAACATGATGCAAACACTGAGGAAACGTGAGTGAACATGATGCAAACACTGAGGAAACGTGAGTGAACATGATACAAACACTGAGGAAACGTGAGTGAACATGATGCAAACACTGAGGCAACCAAGTGAACATGATACAAACACTGAGGAAACGTGAGTGAACATGATGCAAACACTGAGGAAACGTGAGTGAACATGATACAAACACTGAGGAAACGTGAGTGAACATGATACAAACACTGAGGAAACGTGAGTGAACATGATACAAACACTGAGGAAACGTGAGTGAACATGATACAAACACTGAGGAAATGTGAGTGAACATGATACAAACACTGAGGAAATGTGAGTGAACATGATACAAACACTGAGGAAATGTGAGTGAACATGATACAAACACTGAGGAAACGTGAGTGAACATGATACAAACACTGAGGAAATGTGAGTGAACATGATACACACACTGAGGAAACATGAGTAAACATGTTAAAAACACTGATGCAACTCGGATGGTTGGTGGTTCAAGCCCGTGTATAGACACAATAACATCAGTGCAGCTGTTGGCCCTTGAGCAGAGCCCATCACTAGGGAGGATCAGCCCCTGATTAGCCTAATCAACTGTGATCCACTTTGGATAAAAGTGTCAGATAAATGACAGTAATGCAAAGATACAAACACTGAGGAAACATATGTGTTACATAATAAACACGCTGATGGAAAATGTAAGAACATGATAAAAACAACAGTGCACATGCAGAAGTCAAACAGAGCATGCTCAGTGTCTTGGTTAATTATGACCACCTCATAGTTTGCGTTGGTCAATATGCTAACTTGCTCAGCACACAGAGAAACCTCCAATACATATTCATCATACTGAATGTCAAATTTTGTGTCAATGTCAAATTCTGCGTAAAGGGGGACAGGTATGGCATGTATTTGTCTTTGTATTGTTATCCACAGAGATTTGCAACTCAGATTAAAAAAAAATCAGGTTTGTTGCTTCTTGAAGGCTTCCTGCTCAAGTAAACCGTAAAGGGAAATGGTGGATTTACAATCTCTGGACACTAGATTTCCTCAGGAACTGACATCAGCTCCATAGAGTTAGGAGAAAAATTACACAGTGGCAATCATCTCTCTGGAGGTGGGAAAAAGGCTCATGTTTCGTGTCAGTCATAAAATATACCTGAACTGTGAACAGCAGGCTAATGTGTCTAAACTGTCCCATAGCACAGCGGTGTGTATAATGGTGAGGGAGTGAGTGGGTTACCCTTGACCTGAAGTGGCTCAGTTAATATCCAGCAGTGTAAACGGGCGTGTGTGAAAATCTCAGCCGTGGATAAGAGTGTGTATCATGCTGAATGCTTCATATCTGGGGCAGTTTGTGGCTGGGGTGGGCGTGGCTCTGTGGGGCAGTTTTTGGCTGGGGTGGGCGTGGCTCTGTGGGGCAGTTTGTGGCTGGGGTGGGCGTGGCTCTGTGGGGTTCTGTTAGTGAGGTTTGGAATGGGGGGTTCAGATCGTGCGGTTATGGGAGTGAGGTTTGGAGTGTGGGGTTCAGACCGTGCGGTTATGGGAGTGAGGTTTGGAGTGTGGGGTTCAGACCGTGCGGTTATGGGAGTGAGGTTTGGAGTGTGGGGTTCAGACCGTGCGGTTATGGGAGTGAGGTTTGGAGTGTGGGGTTCAGACCGTGCGGTTATGGGAGTGAGGTTTGGAGTGTGGGGTTCAGACCGTGCGGTTATGGGAGTGAGGTTTGGAGTGTGGGGTTCAGACCGTGCGGTTATGGGAGTGAGGTTTGGAGTGTGGGGTTCAGACCGTGCGGTTATGGGAGTGAGGTTTGGAGTGTGGGGTTCAGACCGTGCGGTTATGGGAGTGAGGTTTGGAGTGTGGGGTTCAGACCGTGCGGTTATGGGAGTGAGGTTTGGAGTGTGGGGTTCAGACCGTGCGGTTATGGGAGTGAGGTTTGGAGTGTGGGGTTCAGACCGTGCGGTTATGGGAGTGAGGTTTGGAGTGTGGGGTTCAGACCGTGCGGTTATGGGAGTGAGGTTTGGAGTGTGGGGTTCAGACCGTGCGGTTATGGGAGTGAGGTTTGGAGTGTGGGGTTCAGACCGTGCGGTTATGGGAGTGAGGTTTGGAGTGTGGGGTTCAGACCGTGCGGTTATGGGAGTGAGGTTTGGAGTGTGGGGTTCAGACCGTGCGGTTATGGGAGTGAGGTTTGGAGTGTGGGGTTCAGACCGTGCGGTTATGGGAGTGAGGTTTGGAGTGTGGGGTTCAGACCGTGCGGTTATGGGAGTGAGGTTTGGAGTGTGGGGTTCAGACCGTGCGGTTATGGGAGTGAGGTTTGGAGTGTGGGGTTCAGACCGTGCGGTTATGGGAGTGAGGTTTGGAGTGTGGGGTTCAGACCGTGCGGTTATGGGAGTGAGGTTTGGAGTGTGGGGTTCAGACCGTGCGGTTATGGGAGTGAGGTTTGGAGTGTGGGGTTCAGACCGTGCGGTTATGGGAGTGAGGTTTGGAGTGTGGGGTTCAGACCGTGCGGTTATGGGAGTGAGGTTTGGAGTGTGGGGTTCAGACCGTGCGGTTATGGGAGTGAGGTTTGGAGTGTGGGGTTCAGACCGTGCGGTTATGGGAGTGAGGTTTGGAGTGTGGGGTTCAGACCGTGCGGTTATGGGAGTGAGGTTTGGAGTGTGGGGTTCAGACCGTGCGGTTATGGGAGTGAGGTTTGGAGTGTGGGGTTCAGACCGTGCGGTTATGGGAGTGAGGTTTGGAGTGTGGGGTTCAGACCGTGCGGTTATGGGAGTGAGGTTTGGAGTGTGGGGTTCAGACCGTGCGGTTATGGGAGTGAGGTTTGGAGTGTGGGGTTCAGACCGTGCGGTTATGGGAGTGAGGTTTGGAGTGTGGGGTTCAGACCGTGCGGTTATGGGAGTGAGGTTTGGAGTGTGGGGTTCAGACCGTGCGGTTATGGGAGTGAGGTTTGGAGTGTGGGGTTCAGACCGTGCGGTTATGGGAGTGAGGTTTGGAGTGTGGGGTTCAGACCGTGCGGTTATGGGAGTGAGGTTTGGAGTGTGGGGTTCAGACCGTGCGGTTATGGGAGTGAGGTTTGGAGTGTGGGGTTCAGACCGTGCGGTTATGGGAGTGAGGTTTGGAGTGTGGGGTTCAGACCGTGCTGTTATGGGAGTGAGGTTTGGAGTGTGGGGTTCAGACCGTGCATGTGACAAGCTCCATTACTACCTGTGCCACCCTGGAGCCATTCATAGAGATTTAAAATTTATCACACAAAAAGTGCTGGATTGGGGCACTCCACTGCTCACACAGTGTTATGAGGTCTATGCTGTCATGTAAAAAGTTTGGCAGCACTCCTAAATAACTGCTTACACACCATCTTCAGATGTGCTGTGCGAACGGGAATGTGCAAAAAACATAAAAGTGAATACATCGTGGATCATTGCTGATTGCTTGTCCCCAGACTTCCTTCAGCTTCTGCCGAAAAAAACCCGGACTGCCTAACTTCCCGTCAAGCAAAGCTGCCTTGCCAACGCCTTAATTCGTTTTCATCTATTTTATATAATTTGCCAGCTAAAGGGGGCACAACAGTGCTGTTCTCCTGTGTGGCCCTGTCCTTTCTAATGAAGAAAAACAGATCAATCTGGTAAAGAACAGGACGTAATGAGTGTGCTGGATGAATAGGACAGCATTAACAGGCTGGTCCGGGACATTTAAGGTCCTGTTGAATGAGCCGTGTGGGGGGGCTGAGGCTGAGGTGAGGAACACAGAATCCTTGTTTTTCTTTCAAAGTGGGGGTTTGGTTAATCCGCCGCTCCACGTTGCCGGTGGAAACTCTGCGTCAACACCAATTTCATCACCAGTCACAATGACTTTTTACCCTCTAATTTTTTTTGTGTTTTCTTAAAAGCCTACAAAATAATTCAATCCACTACACTTTGACCCAGCAATACTACATCAACAGCAGAGAGCCATGCCCAGGGTCATACATCACAGAGATAAGTGCCATGTCTTATCCTAAACGCTTCTACAGCCATAGGGGAACCGCACATTTATGGGTCAGCAAGACTCTGTTGATAAGAGATACAGGCGCACTATAACAACCAACCCAGAGCTACTCATACTGAAAGATTATATTCTGTTTGCAGAGCACTTCAGTTTACTCTCAAATTGAGCACAATACAGAGGGCTACATGTTTGCCAGTAAGAGGACAGTAAAAAGGAGAGGAGACAGAGGGAGGGAGAGAAAAGGGGGAAAGAGCGATTGAGATTCAGAACAGGTTACCTGCAGTCTCATCACTCCTCTGTCCCTGATCAATGTCAAGTGTTGCACAACACTGACAAAAACACGCTGCTTTCCCTCCCTCCCCTCCCCCTGGCCTCCAATCACTGCTTCCTGAAGTGATAAGGTCCAGACGCGTGCAGCGTGGTGAGGAGAGCCTCAGAGCGGTGAGAAGCTTCAGAACGCACGCTGGACCCCAGCGCTCCGGGCCAAAGAGCATTTCCGGGCAGGCGGCATTTGATCGTCCTTGATGGAATTTTTGCATAAAGAAAATGTTGGTCAGTGACTTCCTGATTCCTCACAATTAAATGACCCCACCTCCACATACACACACGTGCACACACACTCACACATGCACACACACACACAACATTCTCAGTGATGTATGGGAATCTCCTGCATTGCACATACTAGGATATTTACAGCCCTGCTTCTCTCATAGTCACTTCAGCTCAAAGATGCAAAACTGTGACACAATCCTTTAAGCCAGTTTTTCTCTTCATTTTTAAAAACAAGGTTGAGGTCATAATTATGTTTTTCATTTTTCAAGGCAAGATTGATGTCACTGTTAGTCTACTGATGCCATTGGGAGATTCGTCTCAACCGGAGACACTCTATATAAGTGGAGTCTCAAGGAAGGAGAAGCTGCAGCTTGTGAGATTTTCCGTGATCTGATTGGTCCTCGCAGTTTCTCTCAAGAATTGTATTTTGGGTCATATGTTTAGTTCACTTAAGAAGTAAATAGCAGGTTACAAACAAACACACAAAACACACATCTCAGCTGACTTAACTCATACAAGAGTGACTGCCTGCTCAGGCTCATAGTGCTGTAAGGTTATGAGCAGCCTGGTCAGGCTCATAGTGCTGTAAGGTTATGAGCAGCCTGGTCAGGCTCATAGTGCTGTAAGGTTATGAGCAGCCTGGTCAGGCTCATAGCGCTGTAAGGTTATGAGCAGCCTGGTCAGGCTCATAGCGCTGTAAGGTTATGAGCAGCCTGGTCAGGCTCATAGGGCTGTAAGGTTATGAGCGGCCTGGTCAGGCTCATAGTGCTGTAAGGTTATGAGCGGCCTGGTCAGGCTCATAGCGCTGTAAAGTTATGAGCAGCCTGGTCAGGCTCATAGCGCTGTAAGGTTATGAGCAGCCTGGTCAGGCTCATAGTGCTGTAAGGTTAATTGCAGGCTGGTCAGGCTCATAGCGCTGTAAGGTTATGAGCAGCCTGGTCAGGCTCATAGTGCTGTAAGGTTAATTGCAGGCTGGTCAGGCTCATAGTGCTGTAAGGTTATGAGCAGCCTGGTCAGGCTCATAGGGCTGTAAGGTTATGAGCAGGCTGGTCAGGCTCATAGCGCTGTAAGGTTATGAGCAGCCTGGTCAGGCTCATAGTGCTGTAAGGTTAATTGCAGGCTGGTCAGGCTCATAGCGCTGTAAAGTTATGAGCAGCCTGGTCAGGCTCATAGTGCTGTAAGGTTATGAGCAGCCTGGTCAGGCTCATAGGGCTGTAAGGTTAATTGCAGGCTGGTCAGGCTCATAGCGCTGTAAGGTTATGAGCAGCCTGGTCAGGCTCATAGTGCTGTAAGGTTAATTGCAGGCTGGTCAGGCTCATAGCGCTGTAAGGTTATGAGCAGCCTGGTCAGGCTCATAGTGCTGTAAGGTTATGAGCAGCCTGGTCAGGCTCATAGCGCTGTAAAGTTATGAGCAGCCTGGTCAGGCTCATAGTGCTGTAAGGTTATGAGCAGCCTGGTCAGACTCATAGTGCTGTAAGGTTATGAGCAGCCTGGTCAGGCTCATAGTGCTGTAAGGTTATGAGCAGCCTGGTCAGGTTCATAGCGCTGTAAGGTTATGAGCAGCCTGGTCAGGTTCATAGTGCTGTAAGGTTATGAGCGGCCTGGTCAGGTTCATAGTGCTGTAAGGTTATGAGCGGCCTGGTCAGGCTCATAGTGCTGTAAGGTTATGAGCGGCCTGGTCAGGCTCATAGTGCTGTAAGGTTATGAGCGGCCTGGTCAGGCTCATAGTGCTGTAAGGTTATGAGCGGCCTGGTCAGGCTCATAGTGCTGTAAGGTTATGAGCGGCCTGGTCAGGCTCATAGTGCTGTAAGGTTATGAACGGCCTGGTCAGGCTCATAGTGCTGTAAGGTTATGAGCAGCCTGGTCAGGCTCATAGCGCTGTAAGGTTATGAGCGGCCTGGTCAGGCTCATAGGGCTGTAAGGTTATGAGCAGGCTGGTCAGGCTCATAGCGCTGTAAGGTTATGAGCAGCCTGGTCAGGCTCATAGTGCTGTAAGGTTAATTGCAGGCTGGTCAGGCTCATAGCGCTGTAAGGTTATAAGCAGCCTGGTCAGGCTCATAGCGCTGTAAAGTTATGAGCAGCCTGGTCAGGCTCATAGTGCTGTAAGGTTATGAGCGGCCTGGTCAGGCTCATAGTGCTGTAAAGTTATGAGCGGCCTGGTCAGGCTCATAGTGCTGTAAGGTTATGAGCGGCCTGGTCAGGCTCATAGTGCTGTAAGGTTATGAGCGGCCTGGTCAGGCTCATAGTGCTGTAAGGTTATGAGCTGCCTGGTCAGGCTCATAGTGCTGTAAGGTTATGAGCAGCCTGGTCAGGCTCATAGCGCTGTAAGGTTATGAGCAGCCTGGTCAGGCTCATAGCGCTGTAAGGTTATGAGTAGCCTGGTCAGGCTCATAGTGCTGTAAGGTTATGAGTAGCCTGGTCAGGCTCATAGTGGCATTTAAAATTGGAGCAGACTCAGAGATCCGGCCCACCTGCCAGGCTGGGCACGAGCGGCAGTGCTGATGCTGTGGCCTTCATGGAGCCGTCTCCAGCTGTGTCCTGATAGGACCCAGGGCCCAGCACCCTGCGCCAGGCCGTGCGAGTGTACCCAGTGAGGGAACAATAGGGGCCCACCCCATGGCTCTGCCCTTTAAAGCAGCTAATGGATCCCACGCTTAAGCTGCATGGAATGTGCCTCCTCCTGCCCCAGTGTGGGCCCCGGCGTCGGCCCCGGCGTCAGCCCCGGCACCGGAGGAGGAAGGGTGACGGAGGTGAGCAGAACTGACAGGGAAACAAGTGCTCAGAGTGACTCTGCTGTGTTGCGTACACCAAATGTTGCTCTGTTCACGTTAAAATAAAAAAATTTGGCAGTGTCGCTCGCTCCCTCTTCTGCCAGGGTTATACTTAGCTAATTATACACAGCCGTGCCAAGCGGCGCTCCTGCTGCCGCCAAAAAACTGCAAGGAAGGATGAACAGGCGAAAAAACAAGAAGAATCTAATCATATAATACGAGCAGGGCTGGTGCGGAGCCACCGGTGCTTTCACGTTCTTCATTTTCAAGGCCTGCGTTTGTTGGTCGGAATGCCTTTGCAGAGCTCGGCACAGTGAGGGCTGTCTTTGGTGACTGTGAGCAGGGTACTGAACGTGTCTTTGTAGGGGTCTGCAGAGCCCTCCAGCTCTCTGCAGGGTGACAGTCCTGTGCTTAAGATCCTTTTCAGGTGTTGTGCCTTTTTTTTTTTTTAAAGCATCAGAAATCACATACTTTAAGAACTGTGTACAATGATGGGCTTTATTCAGTTCTGTTAGTGTAAGTGTAGAAAATTTCATGGTGACATTAAATTAATCCATCCGAACCATTTTATGTTTAAAAACCCCCATCCCTCCCACCCTTGTGACCAGTGGAGAAGAGATCTGTCACTCGGGCCTGCTGCATGCAGCACTATTAATCGTGATTGGCAGTCCGTATGGAACCTCAGAAAGCACAGCCCCGTACCTCTGTACCCTAAGGATAAGACTCGGTTAGCGGCGCACTTTGGTCAGCTATCCCATAAGTGTGTCCGGTTTCGCTCCAGCTCTGTGCTGAGCTCTTGTGTGTTAACACGGACCCTCCTGATGTGGAAACATGGGACACTTATGTAATTACCGTAAATAACCCTCTGCTGCGCCGAGCAGCTACACAAGCGTGCTCCTCTGCTGTGTGGCCTCTACAGCTCTCTGTTTCAGCTTCATATCCCAGCCCTTCTGTGCTTCAGCTTTAGCCCTGTATCCCAGCCCCTCTGTGCTTCAGCCCTGTATCCCAGCCCCTCTGTGCTTCAGCTTTAGCCCTGTATCCCAGCCCCTCTGTGCTTCAGCCCTGTATCCCAGCCCCTCTGTGCTTCAGCCCTGTATCCCAGCCCCTCTGTGCTTCAGCTTCAGCCCTGTATCCCAGCCCCTCTGTGCTTCAGCCCTGTATCCCAGCCCCTCTGTGCTTCAGCTTCAGCCCTGTATCCCAGCCCCTCTGTGCTTCAGCTTTAGCCCTGTATCCCAGCCCCTCTGTGCTTCAGCCCTGTATCCCAGCCCCTCTGTGCTTCAGCTTCAGCCCTGTATCCCAGCCCCTCTGTGCTTCAGCCCTGTATCCCAGCCCCTCTGTGCTTCAGCTTCAGCCCTGTATCCCAGCCCCTCTGTGCTTCAGCTTCAGCCCTGTATCCCAGCCCCTCTGTGCTTCAGCTGCTACACAAGCATGCTCCTCTGCTGTGACCTCTACAACTCTCTGTTTCAGCTTCATATCCCAGCCCCTCTGTGCTTCAGCTTCATATCCCAGCTCCTCTGTGCTTCAGCTTCAGCCCCGTACCCCAGCTCTTCACCATTGGGCTCATGACAGTGATCATGCCATCTACCGCTATAAATCTAAGGATGCCCCCCCCCCAATCCCTCAACCCCTCAACCCCCCAACCCGGGTTGTGACACAAGCAAAGGACACAGGGCAGCTGTAAAGTAGTCTGGCTCTTGAGTCAGCACTCTCTGTAAGCTGCACAAAGAGGGGGGTGTCTGTAATCCCGGCCTGCAGACCCTGCGCTGTTTCTGAACCCTCGGATTACTACACCGTGACTCTGTCACTGTCACACCTGCTAGTGATTATGCAACAGTATACTGGCGGAGCCGGCGTGCGTGTAAGTACTGCCCACGTTGTATTCTGTTTCCTCTGCGGGCCTGTGCAGTCTGACACAGGATCTAGGCCTGGCGCTGCACTGCTCACCTCTGACACAGTTACGGGTCTATCTTTACTCTCTCTGTGGCATTACAGAGACCCAGGCTGGACCTCTCAGCGCAAGTCACGCTCTGCTCCTAACCCCCAGAGCACCGCCTGCTGCATTCCCTGTTTCTGCTCCAACTTCACCTGACTTAGCACTGCTGGGATTCCACTGCCTTCAGCGCCTCACACTGTAGCTTAAAGTGCAGCATTTGTGAAATTCCTCCTTTTGTGTGTTTGATGGACAGGGGCCTACAGTACCCACCCAAAGCCAGAGAGACAGACGGAGGGAAAGAGACAGAGAGAGAGAAAGGGAGAGAGTGTGTGAAGGGTGTGGGCGCTCATGATTGACAGTAGCTAATGGGCTCATAGCAGAGTGCTGGTGTGAGGCCGTGCACGTTCAGGGTAGGGACTCTAAATGGTCACTTTCGGAAAAACAAGCATTTTACCATCGTAATCCACAGACAGAGGTCATCCTGCCACTCCAAATGAATTAGGTGTTCTGGGAAAAAGACGTCAGGTGCGTATTTGAAAGCTAGCCTGGTACGTGTGTTTAGACAGAAACACTGAGCAGGCATTAGCCATGCCGCCAAAGTACAGGTTAACAGACTCTCAGCATCTTCAGCGTTCATTGGGTCTTTCACGGGAACTGCATCGGGGACGAGACAAGCTTAATTAGGATGGGCCTGGCCCCCCGAGGGTGTTTTAATGCCGTTTACCGCATCCGTGTTCCATGACTCATACCCTGCTGTGCCCTAATGGACACGCTACGGCAAGCCAACACGAGCAGCGTCTGTCTGTCCCCGACACTGCTGGTGACGGCCAGTGCTCTGACGGCTGGTGCTCTGTGAGCTCTGTGTGCTCTGAGGGCCGGTGCTCTGTGTGCTCTGAGAGCCGGTGCTTTGTGTGCTCTGAGAGCCGGTGCTCTGTGTGCTCTGAGAGCCGGTGCTCTGTGTGCTGTGTGTGCTCTGAGGGCCGGTGCTCTGTGTGCTCTGAGGGCCAGTGCTCTGTGTGCTCTGTGCTCTGTGAGATCTGAGGGCCAGTGCTCTGTGTGCTCTGAGGGCCAGTGCTCTGTGTGCTCTGAGGGCCAGTGCTCTGTGTGCTCTGTGCTCTGTGAGATCTGAGGGCCAGTGCTCTGCGTGCTCTGAGGGCCAGTGCTCTGTGTGCTCTGAGGGCCAGTGCTCTGTGTGCTGTGTGCTCTGTGAGATCTGAGGGCCAGTGCTCTGTGTGCTCTGAGGGCCAGTGCTCTGTGTGCTCTGTTTGCTCTGTGAACTCTGTGTGCTCTGAGGGCCAGCGCTCTGTGTGCTCTGAGGGCCGGTGCTCTGTGTGCTCTGTGCTCTGTGAGATCTGAGGGCCAGTGCTCTGTGTGCTCTGAGGGCCAGTGCTCTGTGTGCTGTGTGTGCTCTGAGGGCCAGTGCTCTGTGTGCTCTGTGCTCTGTGAGATCTGAGGGCCAGTGCTCTGTGTGCTCTGAGGGCCAGTGCTCTGTGTGCTGTGTGCTCTGTGAGATCTGAGGGCCAGTGCTCTGTGTGCTGTGTGCTCTGAGGGCCGGTGCTCTGTGTGCTCTGTGAGATCTGAGGGCCAGTGCTCTGTGTGCTCTGTCTGAGGGCCAGTGCTCTGTGTGCTCTGTGAGATCTGAGGGCCAGTGCTCTGTGTGCTCTGTGAGATCTGAGGGCCAGTGCTCTGTGTGCTCTGTGTGCTCTGTGAGATCTGAGGGCCAGTGCTCTGTGTGCTCTGTGTGCTCTGAGGGCCAGTGCTCTGTGTGCTCTGTGAGATCTGAGGGCCAGTGCTCTGTGTGCTCTGAGGGCCAGTGCTCTGTGTGCTCTGTGTGCTCTGTGAGATCTGAGGGCCAGTGCTCTGTGTGCTCTGTGAGATCTGAGGGCCAGTGCTCTGTGTGCTCTGTGAGCTCTGAGGGCCAGTGCTCTGTGTGCTCTGTGTGCTCTGAGGGCCAGTGCTCTGTGTGCTCTGTGAGCTCTGAGGGCCAGTGCTCTGTGTGCTCTGTGTGCTCTGTGAGATCTGAGGGCCAGTGCTCTGTGTGCTCTGCTCTGTGTGCTCTGAGGGCCAGTGCTCTGTGTGCTCTGTGTTCTCTGAGGGCCAGTGCTCTGTGTTCTCTGAGGGCCAGTGCTCTGTGTTCTCTGAGGGCCGGTGCTCTGTGTGCTCTGAGGGCCAGTGCTCTGTGTGCTCTGTGAGATCTGAGGGCCGGTGCTCTGTGTTCTCTGAGGGCCAGCGCTCTCTCCTGGGACGCGGTAATCTGTTCACTCAGTTTGCTCCCACACTCCTCCCTCAAACTGGTTTTACGAGACACATAACCCTTACCACACCCTCCTCACCAGGGGAGAGGTGAGTGAGGGTCTTTTTTTGAAAGAGGTCGAAGATCTCAGATGTAATTTGTAGGTGGGTGGGGGATGAAAACTGTGGAAATCCCCCAGAGCCAAGGCCCAGAGCCCAGACTAACCATAACACAAATTTTTTTTCTTACATTTTTAATGTTGCTGTTTCCTAAAATTTGTCTTTGACGCTCTCCTGCTCTACTAGACCTCGTCCTCACACCTGTCCTCCCCAATTTTTTGAGTCACCAGCCACCACTGGCGCATGCATGCACACATGCACGCACGCACGCGTGCACACACATGCATATACACACTCATGCATGCACGCACTCACACACACACACGCACACGCACACACACACACGCACACAGGCATTAACTCTATCCTTACTGAGTGTCTCTTCACAGAGTGCCGTCCTCTGTCCGCAGTGATCCTAGCAGGATTAGCCTGTGTTATGCTAAGCGCTAATTAAGAACAAACTGAGATTAGCACTAATCTGGGGGGGGGGGGGGGTCTTAATCTAAACAAGATTAGCACTGGTCAGACACTGCACAGGCATGTTTCCACTTTTGATGTGGCTTCAGGTGCACAATTGTGCTGAATCAGCACCCTTCATCCTTAGGCAGGTCTGCCATAAACCAAAACCATTTCACATAAATTTACTGCAAGTCTCTCGCAGATAAGCAGTTACATAAACAGGCCCACAGACAAACTTCCTTTCAAATGAATAGGACAGGAATGGTAACTTATTGTGGCTTCACTATATTTCTCTTGCTATTATGACTTTTGTCGGTTTATGATGACTCTAGCGATCAAC
The DNA here is from genome assembly GCA_019788955.1 of Albula glossodonta. NCBI lineage: Eukaryota > Metazoa > Chordata > Actinopteri > Albuliformes > Albulidae > Albula > Albula glossodonta. The sequence continues at coordinate 28,151 of JAFBMS010000311.1, read as the reverse complement.
ACTGGGATGGTCTTCCTCAGACTTGCTACAGAATCTGTTTGATTATTTTATTTAAAAGTTCCTCCATATCATAAACACTCATCCATGGAGTCCCAGGCCGATGTGAAGGTTTTCTGTTTTGTCACAGTGTTTGTCCAACAGCACAGAGAGTATAGTAGCAGGAACTCACAGGACAGCACAGAGAGTATAGTAGCAGGATCTCACAGGACAGCACAGAGAGTATAGTAGCAGGATCTCACAGCACAGAGAGTATAGTAGCAGGATCTCACAGGACAGAGAGTATAGTAGCAGGATCTCACAGCACAGAGAGTATAGTAGCAGGATCTCACAGGACAGAGAGTATAGTAGCAGGATCTCACAGCACAGAGAGTATAGTAGCAGGAACTCACAGGACAGCACAGAGAGTATAGTAGCAGGAACTCACAGGACAGCACAGGGAGTATAGTAGCAGGATCTCACAGGACAGCACAGAGAGTATAGTAGCAGGAACTCACAGGACAGCACAGAGAGTATAGTAGCAGGAACTCACAGGACAGCACAGAGAGTATAGTAGCAGGATCTCACAGGACAGCACAGAGAGTATAGTAGCAGGATCTCACAGCACAGAGAGTATAGTAGCAGGATCTCACAGGACAGCACAGAGAGTATAGTAGCAGGATCTCACAGGACAGCACAGAGAGTATAGTAGCAGGATCTCACAGGACAGCACAAAGAGTATAGTAGCAGGAACTCACAGGACAGCACAGAGAGTATAGTAGCAGGAACTCACAGGACAGCACAGAGAGTATAGTAGCAGGATCTCACAGGACAGCACAGAGAGTATAGTAGCAGGAACTCACAGCACAGAGAGTATAGTAGCAGGAACTCACAGGACAGCACAGAGAGTATAGTAGCAGGAACTCACAGGACAGCACAGAGAGTATAGTAGCAGGATCTCACAGGACAGCACAGAGAGTATAGTAGCAGGATCTCACAGGACAGCACAGAGAGTATAGTAGCAGGATCTCACAGCACAGAGAGTATAGTAGCAGGATCTCACAGCACAGAGAGTATAGTAGCAGGATCTCACAGGACAGCACAGAGAGTATAGTAGCAGGAACTCACAGGACAGCACAGAGAGTATAGTAGCAGGAACTCACAGGACAGCACAGAGAGTATAGTAGCAGGATCTCACAGGACAGCACAGAGAGTATAGTAGCAGGAACTCACAGGACAGCACAGGCGACAGACCCGTGGAAGTTTCCGCCTGAGCAGTTTAGGACGAGGCGTCACATGACTTTTCTCTCACTGCAGCACTTATCAGTTAACTGCTGTTAATCGACAGTCCTCTTTAAAATTTAGCAAGTGCCTTGCGTTAAAGGTCTTGAGATAACCTTGTTTTTACACCGCTTTCAAAACAGATAAACCTAAATCCCTCTGCTGCTTTTTTAATACAATTTTGTGTGTGTGGCATGTACATAGATGTGCTTTCAAAATATAACGACAGCAATAATAATAACAATAAATAAACTTCATGTATTCATTGTTGAAATATGAAAATTAAGCAGCATTAGTGCAACAGGAGTTACAAGTCTGAATATTGACGACAAAAAAACCACATGTTAACTCAACTAAGTAGTGACAGATACACAAAAGCAATCACGTTGAATGGGCTAGTTTTACAGAAACTTTGGGTTTGTGGTCCTATCTTGATTCTCTATCGCCACCTCCTGGAAATTTACAGAAATGACCCACTTATTTCCCCAGCATGATCTGTTGCATTGAACCTGCTACTGTGAGCTGCGCGTGAACCAGAGGTTATATTTGGCTCCAAATTTAAACTGCATAAGAGCCATATTTCAACATTGCAGCACTGAGAACACAGCGGGCGTCGGCACTTGAAATCAAATACATACAACATATTTGTAAGTTGTTGTGTGCACTCATTCAATAATACCTGTTTAGCTAACTGTGAAATTCCTTTCTGCTCAGAGACGAGGTTTTTAGCTACACGCCCACCATCACATGTCCAATGCTGATGCAACTTTAATGGGCAGCTAGCGCCTGCGAGGCCCGGAGGAGGGCCGTTACAAGCTCAACGCAGCAGGGAAAACCGCTACAACACACACGCATGTGCCTTCCTTAAAATCAGCTAAGCTGCTGTATTTTGGTTTAGCAGAAGCAATATCGTAGCGAGAAGTTTACCTATTTTGAGTGTCAAAACAGCTGCATGAATTATAGATTTCATCCTCACCATAGTCGCACTTTAACAGACAACTTGCTTCAGTTCAGATCATCCCAGCCACCCCTCCTACATTATTGAAGACTCCACTGAGAACATTGTAAATTTCTTATGACATGGGTAAAGCCGTCACAATATTTTTACATATATATAGCAGAACAGGCTGAAACCCCTATGGTCATTTAGCAGACCAACTGCAAACAGAATATTTTCTGAGAGCACAAAGATAAAACATTCATAGACCGTCAGCACAATATTCCTCTGGCTGTTTCCCTCCAGAACGCGTATGCTGAACGGTTTCTTTCGATCTGCGGCTGTCCGGACGCCAATGTATCCATTTTGCGTGTCCGCACAACATAAACTGCGTGCAGCGGGCAGCTTTAGAGTCACAATGTAAAGTTGAAGCCTACCTAACCTGCGCTCTGTGGAGCAGGGTGCCAGACTTTAATCTAAACCTTGGTAGTGCAACGATTGAGCAAAACAAAACTACAGTAATTGAATACCCTCTGACTCTGCTAATCCTCCCCTTGAATTAATCAGTTTAAATGTCCTCTGCTGCTCCAAGCAGGCCAACAGAGAGACGCTCCACAACTGGGCTGTTCCGTGGCAGATTCACATGCCTGTTTGTGGTGTCACATGACTTTGACACCAGATAACCTGTACTGTAGACGGACACCAGAGTACCGTGACGGTGTGGTTTTGTATGTCCCCTTCTGTGAAAATGTGTACGCTTACATGTCAACGGAAACAACTTAATATATTCTTAATTTACCAATAACGTTTGCACGGAAATACCTTTGACTTATTTTGTTGTTCACCAAGGTACTCTCTCTCTCACTCTCTCTCTCTTTATATAGTGTGTGTGTGTTATTTCATAGGAAGAAAGCGACTGAATCCTGAAGTACATAGCCCTATCACGAGCCAATTAAAACATGCTAGATCACATGCTTTACGAGGATGTGAGGACAGAACCGTACAAACAAGAATAATTTGGAATAACACCGAAAAGTAATTGTATTTGCCTTGTAGATATTTATCATCTGTTGCATTTTAACATAAACTGTTAATTGTTTGCATTAAATGAGAAAAAGCTAACACAATAAACGAGTTACCTACAGCACGTCTGCAGGTATCCGAGGGGAAAAGCATGAGATTGTACATTTGTTAGTTTGAATTGCCATAAAATAGATATTATGGCAATACAAAAACAAATAGTAGAGTTTTTCATAACGTGGTTGTTATTTTTTGTTCTTAAGGCATACTTACCTAATTTCAGACAACAGATTAGGGATTCTTGCTTTTTATTGTCAACTAGTTGCAAACAGCTAATAAAGGGAAAGCATGTTTCGAAGAATATGGCCACTACAACGCTAACTAGCTAGTGATAGCGAGGTAAATTCTTTAGAAAATGGCTGCCGTACTATGATGAAAGTTACAATATACGCTACTGTAAATCTAAACTGCGGTTTTGTACAAGTCAAATCAGTTGACGTCAGCTAACAAATGTCTTGCACGCTTCAGAGCCCAGTCCAACGCAGGTTTGCTAACGCTGGGTAGCTGTTGGCCTAATATGTACACTCAGCTACCTTGCCTGCCATCGGTGTTAGCATCCAGTGTGTAGTCTTAACATCTACCGAGATCAATGAAAAACGATCTTTATAACAAAATGCAAATATGCTTAGTTATACAAACGTAATGTTTTAAAGTATTTTGTGTTCTAAATGCAGCTATCTGGTCCCATGGTGTAATGGTTAGCACTCTGGACTTTGAATCCAGCGATCCGAGTTCAAATCTCGGTGGGACCTCGTCCTTTTGCAGTATAATGTGGTTCAAAACTTCACTGACAGCGGTTGAAACGATATGTAAAGTTAAACCCATTAAGTTGTGTAGTTTACAATCAGTCTCTTAGAAATCATGAATCTGCTATATGCTCCTTTCAGTTTTGGATAAAATGCAAATTACACGATTTCCAAGAAAAGCGTATGAGACGTCTTCGCAAACAGCAATACTTTTGTCGGGAGAGTAAATTTCTACATGATTGATGCTCATTTGGTGATCCGGCAAGTTAATTCATATTAACACTGAGATACCGTGTTTCCGTTAATTAACATTTAAGACAATATATGAAAACGAGCGCTGGATAATACACGACCTCTGCGTGGCTCTCTGCGACTCAATATGCTGATTGTCGATGGTGCGCACAAGAGTCAGCAGGGGGTAGCATGTAGCTACTCAATGAAGATGTTCCTCCGGTCAAAACATTAACAGTCACCGGTGCTGTGCCTTCATGAGGATAGTAATCGCGCAAGATCTAAGCCAGTATGGAAGTTAGAGAACAAAGTCTGCAGAAATGGTAATTATTTGTGTGTGTTGAGAAATGCTTAATAGCCATTTGTTTAGCGCAGTGGTCCTCACTTTGTCCTGGAGAGTTGCAGTGCATGCTGGTTTTTGCAGTTTGTCAGCACTTATTGACCAATCACTTTGGCTGGTGCTTTATAATGTCAGGGAGCTTGTGATGATGGTGCACAGGTACTGAGTAAACCTGAGAATTGGGACCAGTTTAGGGGCATTAATCAGATCAGAATTATAACAAATAAATTATACACCAATCCTCTCCCAAACCCTTTGCCCTTAACTGCTTCTGGCAATTTTCCATGGTTACATGGAATGGCCTTCTGTCTTCTCAGAGGCCAGAAATAGCAGATGTGTGTGACACAGAAAAAGCCGCCCTGGGTGTTGGGAAAATAAAGCGGAAAAGTGCAGGCTGTAATAGGAGGACCCAGACCCCCAGGGGGGGACACGGACGCCCTCGTGTTTATCTCCATCCGGTTTCGTTTCCCATGATACGCGCTGCCAAAATGTCACCAGCATAAGTCATGTCTGCAGAGGGGCTGGACTAACGTGTCACTACAGCTGCACACCAGCTCGGCATCACTGAAGCACATTCTGTCACAGCCACAGGACTGTTGGCTCAGAACACAGAGGAGTGCACGGGACTGCCCAGAGGAGCGTGCACGAGACCGCTCAGAGGAGTGTGCACGAGACCGCTCAGAGGAGTGTGCACGAGACCGCTCAGAGGAGTGCTGCACACCAGCTCGGCATCACTGCCCAGAGGAGCGTGCACGAGACAGTGTCTGTGCACGAGACCGCTCAGAGGAGTGTGCACGAGACCGCTCAGAGGAGTGTGCACGGGACTGCCCAGAGGAGCGTGCACGAGACCGCTCAGAGGAGTGTGCACGAGACCGCTCAGAGGACTATGCACGGGACTGCCCAGAGGAGCGTGCACGAGACCGCTCAGAGGAGTGTGCACGAGACCGCTCAGAGGACTATGCACGAGACCGCTCAGAGGAGTGCTCAGAGGAGTGTGGTGAGAAAGTGTGGATTAAATCAGTGCCCCCACGTGTGCCTGTATTGAGTGCCACCTGGGGGAGGCTGCCGACTGACCCACAGTCAGATATGCGTCTGTCTGGCTGACCGCTCACTCAGCATGTGGTGGAATCTCTCAGTGACCCCGTCTCTGTTTAATTGATCTCAGATTGAGAGCAGAGGTAGCAGAGCGTGTGAAATGCCCAGCGCTGGGTAAATGAGCCCTTAAAAGCAGGACAGGTCAGGCTAGCGGCGCTGTAGTCCTGGGGGAGCGCGTCTCTGTAACAGCACAGCTTTCTGACTGGAGCCCAGAGCCATGGCCAGGGAGAGCACAGGAAACCATCCCTGGGGTCAGGCTCAGAAAGCTGGGCCTGTTGTGGATGAAGCCTCTGTTTCATGCCTCAGTGGTTTTCTCTGCTCCAGGATAAAGGCACCATTTCACTGAGTTATGTCACTGTGTCACTGAGTATCAGCATCATTTGATATCACTGCTTTGGTCAGTAAAAAGTTTAGGAATGACATTTTAACAGATGTATAGAGCTCATGTTTCATATATCTGAGTATGCCTTGCAGTTGCATTACACATACACTGACATATACATATACACACACGTGCACTCACACAAATAGACATATATACACGGGCGCACACACATAGTGCAGCACACTTATCTGCCCATTGTTGGTCTGTACTCTAGTTTTCCCACTCAGCCAGACCCCTCAGTCATATAACTGAACAGTCCAGCCCATTAAGAGCAGCTACAGTAACGATCAGATCAGCCCATTAGAGCAGCTACATTAACGATCAGATCAGCCCATTAGAGCAGCTACATTAACGATCAGATCAGCCCATTAGAGCAGCTACATTAACGATCAGACCAGCCCATTAGAGCAGCTACATTAACGATCAGATCAGCCCAATTGAGCAGCTACATTAACGATCAGACCAGCCCATTAGAGCAGCTACATTAACGATCAGATCAGCCCATTAGAGCAGCTACATTAACGATCAGATCAGCCCATTAGAGCAGCTACATTAACGATCAGATCAGCCCATTAGAGCAGGCACAGAGACTTGAGAGAGCACAGAGTATTAATCTTACACCGTCATTAGCTGCTCAGTCTCTGCTGATTCTAATGTTGGCCATGTTTGTGTTGAATGTGCTGCCTCCTGATAAACAGAGGGCAGGGGGAGAGGGGCCGCCCCCGTTGTTTCTGTTCCACACGCGGGGGTAAAGTGGAGCAGCAGGAGGGAGCATTTGATATGCCGCAGGATGAAATGCTAACGTGCTAACGTGCCACTGCTCTGTCCCTCGATTGGCATCAGATTCCACAGGCAGACCCTCGCCTCATTTACCACAGTGCTTCACAATTTGGCCATTTAATCCTTTCTGTGTTCCACATGTCAGTCCTGCAGCTATATTCATACAGACATGTGAACTCCTTCAAAATGAAGACAGTTTGATGAATACTTGACATTCACTGTCGATGCTTCTCTGGACCCTGAGACATTGTGAGAAATGTACTCGTGCACAGCAGGTAGGCTCTTACTTCATAATGAGCAGAAACAAAGAGGTTTTCTGAGCACCGCTACCCTGCCAGACCTTAAAGGGTTTCCTGTAAAAGCTGAATCCTGCAGAGAGGACTGAATTAGCTTCTGACTCTCACCCCAGGTTCTGAGGAAAGGGAAAAAAATTCACATTTTTCCCCAAAAATATAACCTCCAGTGATTCCAATGAAAACATTTTTCTGTGCTGTGCTCAGCTCAGTTGTTCTTGATGGAGCCAGTGGATTGCAAAAAAAGTTTTCAAAAAGCTTATCACTGTGGAAACCAAGTTTAGTTTATAATTCCTCACCTTGCCTCAAACTACTACATGATACAGTCCAAACCAGTTCAATGACCTCAGGAAATAAAATGAGTAAAATGAACTCAAACAGTCTTTATTACAGCAACAGGAAAGCAACATTAATAATACAGACTCGTCAAATTAAAACACAAGTGCTCCATTTGTGAAGCATATGAAGAGGAATGTTTGTGCTGTGCTACTCCGTTAGCTTCATCCCCGCAAAAAAAGTCCATTTAATCAAAGGGATATTCACTTTGTCCATACATTGAAGCAAGCACTTTATTATGTTTCTTTTAAAAATAAATGTAACTTAGTGCTGAAACTTGTATTGCATAAAATGTGCCTTAAATGTTTATGAAAATATCAAGCAATCTCGAAGCTGAGTACTGCACAGAAGACAAGGTCAAGGAGTGTGACTGAAAAATTACACAAAGCTACTTTCTTATCGACTTCATCCTTGGCTTTTGGTATATATGTGCATTTGTGGGTTTTTCATCAAATTTCCCAAAAATGTCACATTGTCAACATACAATTATATAGGCACAACAAAATACACTTGTGTGAGTGTGTGTTGTGTGTGAGGGAAAGAGAGAGAGAGACAGACTGTGTCACAAAAAGCGCAAATTCAGTGCAAGTGCCTACTCTACTTGTGAGTGTTACAGGTTGTCTCAGGGTCACAGTGACTGAGAGTGGCCCCTCTCTCAGCCCTTCTCAGAACTGCACTGATATATTCACACTCTGAGTCAGCCTGGATCCCTTCAGATGTGTGGGGTGTTTCTCTGTGCCTTCCTTCCTGTTTGAAGATGGTGAAATCCACCGCTATTGGCCAGTCCCAGGCTTAGACCACCACACCTTCCTACATATGCGGCAGTCATTGGCTAAGAGAGGTCTGCAGAGAAGATGCTGTACAGAGCGCTTCTTCATCTGGGGCTTTCTCTTTCATACTGTCTGTTTGGCATTCGGGAAATCAGAAAGCCTGCGTGTGACGGCCCGGCGGTGTGATGGCCCGGCGGTGTGACTGCCCGACGGTGTGACGGTCAGCGGTGTGATGGCCCGATGGTGTGACGGCCCGGCGGTGTGGCCCACTGCACATGGAATGCATTTCAGAGGACATAGAGCACGCATTCTCACCCGTAAACACGTTCTGCTTATCTTCAACCAGGCGACAGCTTTCAATGGGTGTACATGTAATTGCAATTACAGACAGTTACACAAGCAGGCTCATGTCCTCTTACTGCCAGTGTGTATGCCATCACTAAACAGTGTGTGTGTGTGTGCATGCATGTGTAAGATTCTCAGTGTGTGCACACGCGTACATGTGTGTCTGCTTGTGTTTGTGTTCCGGTGCTTACTTGTGCATGAGTGTGTGTGCATCTCTGTGAGTGCCTGTGTGTGTGAGTGTGCATATGAGTGTCTGTCTCTGTGTGTGCCTGTGTGTGAGTGTGTGTCTCTGTATGTGAGTGTTTGTGCAGGTTCAGATGACGGTAGACTCTAAGCTCTTCAGCGCATACGGCTCTCCATTCAGGCAGTGTTGTCCGTTGCTCTGGCCGTTGGCCTGCTTCTCCCCAGGCCCCAGCAGGGGCAGCGCTTTCTGGGTCAGCCCTGGGGGCTCCAGGCTGACCGTGGCCCGGCTCGTCTCCGTCACCGAGTTGGTGTGGAAGTTGGAGTGGGAATCATTGGTCACCAGTGGGCCGTTACACCGGAACCGATACTGCGCCCAGTGTCGCTTCAGTGCTGCCTGCACCTGGGGAAGGATTTGAGTGTGAAACCACAGTGGGGAAGGATTTGAGTGTGACACCATGGTGGGGAAGGATTTGAGTGTGACACCACGGTGGGGAAGGATTTGAGTGTGACACCACAGTGGGGAAGGATTTGAGTATGACACCACAGTGGGGAAGGATTTGAGTGTGACACCATGGTGGGGAAGGATTTGAGTGTGACACCATGGCGGGGAAGGATTTGAGTGTGACACCATGGTGGGGAAGGATTTGAGTGTGACACCATGGTGGGGAAGGATCTGAGTGTGACACCATGGTGGGGAAGGATCTGAGTGTGACACCACGGTGGGGAAGGATTTGAATGTGACACCACAGTGGGGAAGGATACTGGCTGCGTTCCAATACTTTTTCTCATCTCCTCCTTTCCTTCCCTCCTTTCCTCCCCTCTTTTCCTACCCTGGAAGTATGCCAGAAATATGTGGAGGAAAGCAGGGGAGGAAACGAGTGGAGGAAAGGAGGAAAGCAGGAAAGGAGGAGATGAATCGAAAGTTGGAACAGCTAATCCGATTCGCCTGTCATCAAAGTTGACGTCGGCTATTGATGAAGTAATAATTTCGAATGACCCGGAGGATACCAAAGCCAATCACGCTTCTCTAACACCACCAGCCCTGTTCCTGCATTAAAATATGAATGTCAGTTTCTTGCATTCTGCTCATGATGTAACATAAGCATTTCTACAAGGAATAAATAAATTTACCACAACATAAACTCGTTCAATTTTACATTGGTAAAATTACCATTTGTATCTGAAAAACACGAATATATCGCAACAAAGTGGTTATGTTCGAAAACACAAAAGTTTTCTCATTAATGTAAATTTCCCGATTACTGTTTACTGTTCTGGCACTAATATTTAGGTGTTAATCCCTTGTCGTGTTTTAGAACTTTTCGATGGCGAAATATTCTGTGGGATGGTCATTTAATCTGACTGGTCATGAGCACAGTGATGTCACGCAGAAATGTGAAAAGACTTCCGCGGTAGGATACATCGATGTGTCCTCCGTTTCGAGGAAACGAGAAAGGAGGAAAGGAGGAAAAGAGGAGGCGAGATTTTGCTTTGGAACAGTGGAGGAAAGGAAGACACATAATCAGCTTCCGGGGCACGGAGGAAAGGAGGGGAGGAAATGAGGAAAGGAGGAGACGAATTGGAGTATTGGAACGCAGCCACTGTCAGCCTACTTAGGAGTAACTCCCACAGCAATAATTTACATTTCTGTGCTTGAACTTTTGGCATCCACCTTTCCTAACTATTATTCCTAACAGAGAGATGCTTACCTCCCCGTTGCAGAAACAGAAAATGATGGCAACCTGCACACCCTGCAAGACACAAGAGAATATGGAACGGTGTTATGGCACAGACTGTTTCGGTCACATGAAAACAGTTTCTATTTGGTACCTTTAACTTTGATGATATTGCAGTGAATTAAGATTGGCTATAATTTCAGTAAATGAATCAGGAGAGGGCCGAGGACTATTTCACTATAAAATGGGTCCTCTGCCTCCATGCTGGCCCACAGGGATCCCTCTGTTTCCCTGAGTAACACAGCGGCGTCCCGTCCCGACCTGCACAGCCCCAGACCCCATGGGTACCTGGAAGTGGGTGAAGATGTTCATGACGACCTCATAGACAGCAATGGCCAGCTGGCCCTGGGGTTTCCATGGCACCAGGATGAACTGGATGCCGAGCAGAGGCACTAGCAGCAGCGTCCCACGCACGGCCTTCATGTACACGTTAGACTCTGCACTGTGCGTCACGCGTAACTTAGTGATCAGCACCCGCAAGATGTTCAGCAAGAAGAACACGTTGACCTGCAGGGGGCGCCAGGGCAGGGCGGGGGGCAGGAGGGGAGGAGAGGAGGAGGGGTGGGGAAGGAAGGGTTCAGGTAACTTACTCTGAAAAATAGCATCAATGTCTGAATTTAAATCAAGATTTTCTCTTCAAAATTTCCACCATTCTTTTGGACAATGTTTTTCAAACACATTTTTAAAACTAAAAATGTACACTGATGAACTCCTTGTTTTAAAAACCCACTGTCTGCTGTATACTGCTCTGGGTGCAATGTTGTCTCTCACCAGCAGGGCTGTGCAGATGGGCCCATGGATAATAAACACCAGGTGGGTCTCTGGGCTCATCCAGCACCTGGCACACAGGTAAAAACTCATTATTCCCACACACCTGAGGCGCAGGTAAAAACTCAAAAGCATTATTTTAATTCTATTTTATTGCAGAAAACGCTGTAAAGGTGTGTGAGACTCAGGTCTGGACTGGGCCCTGACTGTGCTCATGGCCACAGGAGCAGTGACGGTGTGGGCTGCAAAGGTGGCAGGAGCAGTGACAGTGTGGGCTGCAAAGGTGACAGGAGCAGTGACGGTGTGGGCTGCAAAGGTGACAGGAGCAGTGACGGAGTGGGCTGCAAAGGTGACAGGAGCAGTGATGGAGTGGGCTGCAAAGGTGACAGGAGCAGTGACGGTGTGGGCTGCAAAGGTGACAGGAGCAGTGATGGAGTGGGCTGCAAAGGTGACAGGAGCAGTGACGGTGTGGGCTGCAAAGGTGACAGGAGCAGTGACGGGGTGGGCTGCAAAGGTGACAGGAGCAGTGATGGTGTGGGCTGTTATGGTGACAGGAGCAATGGCGGTGTGGGCTGCAAAGGTGACAGGAGCAGTGATGGAGTGGGCTGCAAAGGTGACAGGAGCAGTGACGGAGTGGGCTGCAAAGGTGACAGGAGCAGTGACGGAGTGGGCTGCAAAGGTGACAGGAGCAGTGATGGTGTGGGTTGTTATGGTGACAGGAGCAGTGACGGTGTTGGCTGCAAAGGTGACAGGAGCAGTGATGGAGTGGGCTGCAAAGGTGACAGGAGCAGTGATGGTGTGGGTTGTTATGGTGAAAGGAGCAATGGCGGTGTGGGCTGCAAAGGTGACAGGAGCAGTGACGGAGTGGGCTGCAAAGGTGACAGGAGCAGTGATGGTGTGGGCTGTTATGGTGACAGGAGCAATGACGGTGTGGGCTGCAAAGGTGACAGGAGCAGTGATGGTGTGGGTTGTTATGGTGACAGGAGCAATGACGGTGTGGGCTGCAAAGGTGACAGGAGCAGTGATGGTGTGGGTTGTTATGGTGACAGGAGCAGTGACGGAGTGGGCTGCAAAGGTGACAGGAGCAGTGACGGAGTGGGCTGCAAAGGTGACAGGAGCAGTGACAGTGTGGGCTGCAAAGGTGACAGGAGCAGTGATGGTGTGGGTTGTTATGGTGACAGGAGCAGTGACGGTGTTGGCTGCAAAGGTGACAGGAGCAGTGATGGAGTGGGCTGCAAAGGTGACAGGAGCAGTGATGGTGTGGGTTGTTATGGTGACAGGAGCGATGGCGGTGTGGGCTGCAAAGGTGACAGGAGCAGTGACGGTGTGGGCTGCAAAGGTGACAGGAGCAGTGATGGTGTGGGTTGTTATGGTGACAGGAGCAATGACGGTGTGGGCTGCAAAGGTGACAGGAGCAGTGATGGTGTGGGTTGTTATGGTGAAAGGAGCAATGACGGTGTGGGCTGCAAAGGTGACAGGAGCAGTGATGGTGTGGGTTGTCATGGTGACAGGAGCAATGACGGTGGGGGCTGCAAAGGTGACAGGAGCAGTGATGGTTTGGGTTGTCATGGTGACAGGAGCAGTGATGGTATGGGTTGTCATGGTGACAGGAGCAGTGATGGTGTGGGTTGTCATGGTGACAGGAGCAGTGATGTATGGGTTGTCATGGAGACAGGAGCAGTGATGTGTGGGTTGTCATGGTGACAGGAGCAGTGATGGTATGGGTTGTCATGGTGACAGGAGCAGTGATGGTGTGGGTTGTCATGGTGACAGGAGTAGTGATGGTATGGGTTGTCATGGTGACAGGAGCAGTGATGGTGTGGGTTGTCATGGTGACAGGAGCAGTGATGGTGTGGGTTGTCATGGTGACAGGAGCAGTGATGGTATGGGTTGGCATGGTGACAGGAGCAGTGATGGTGTGGGTTGTCATGGTGACAGGAGCAGTGATGGTATGGGTTGGCATGGTGACAGGAGCAGTGATGTGTGGGTTGTCATGGTGACAGGAGCAGTGACATAGAGGGTTGTCATGGTGACAGGGGCAGTGACAGAGTGGGTTGTCATGGTGTTGGAAATGACAGCATGGGTCCTTACTTGTCATCAAAGTAGAGTGAGCGGGCGATTGCATATGTGACCGTGGGAACCAGAGGGAAACCTGCCGTGACAGCAATGGAGACAGGAATCAGAGTTTCACTGTTTCACTCCATCACACTGAGACAGAAAAACACACAGCATCTGCAGACAGTTAAGTAAAGGACACTGCAGAAACACTGCAGAGGTGCAGCGATGCTGTCCATATGGCTGCATTTCTTAATGTGGATGAAGCACAAAATAACAACTAAATGAGATGAAACATTCTTGCAATATACTACTGAATATCACATAACAATATCCCAGAATGTTACAGGAACACTCCAATATTTGCACAGCTACGCTGCTTCAGTTGCTTACTGAGAGCAGAAAACTCTACAGATGTGCATGAGTCAGAGTCAGTCTCTACAGCAGCCGGCCGGCACGCTCACCCCAGCCCAGCAGGTAGTACCAGCCCAGGTGTTGCTCCCCCACGAAGACGGCCACGATGATGAGGGTGTGCAGGTAGATCCCCTCACACAGCATCCAGAAGTAGATGGAGGCGAGGATGTAAATCATGAGAGTAGCCAGCACCTTGCAGCCGATCTGGACACACACACACACACACACACACACACACACACCACACACACACAAAGAGAAGATTATCACCGTCACTGCATGTCAGGACGTAAGCAGACACTCCGATCCATGACAGACGCGCGCCCGGCGGGCGCTCCAGCGGTGCCCTGGGTGAGAATCAGTGCCCAGCTTCCTGTCCATTACACTAAACCACCACCAAACACACCACTGCCATGTACAGCTTCCCCACTGGAGACACAGGTGAGAGAACCTGTATTCAGCTCCCCCCAGTGGTTAGGATGTGCTCTCACCGTGTTGATGGCCACCAGACTCTGGCTGTTGACCGCGCCAGGTGAGAGGGAGAGAGTGAGCCATGTGACCGTGAAGATTGAGTTCAGGATCAAAGACAGGAACATGTTCTTATGAATGGAGATTCTCTGACAACTCAGACTCCTAGAAAAACAACAAACCAGAGAGAGGAAGAGACAGAGAGAGAGAGAGAGAGAGATGGTGCTGACACTGTATTGAATTGCCACATGTTCATCTACCTGTAGGGGGCAGCAGTCTGATACAGTCTGAAAGTCTCATTTGATTCACCCTGATGGTTTTCAGCTCTGTATGTCCCAGATATGATGTGATAGTCAATTAAGTCACTGAGTAAGTAAGGGGTGCTCCATAACTCCTGCTCTCTGCTTCTGTTGTATGAGTATTTCTTAGAATAAAACGGTGGGAGTGTGGTTTGTGACTCACTTGAAGTAGGAGAAGATGGCGAGAGAGAGCAGCAGGGACACCACAGACAGGGTGTGGCCCACGATGGCCATGTAGTACAGACTTAAGGCCAGCTGTGGAGAGAGAGACAGCCACACGAGCCAGGGAGTTACGCTCAGCACAAACAACCTGCTCCACCTACAGCAGATATTCTAACATTTACACAGGGTCCTGTCCATCTTTACTTGTTTATCCAGCTGGAAAGTGCTGAGGAAAACACGGGTACAACCCGTCCACACAGTCTGGCCTTTGGTCACGTGGCTACATTTTTTTTGCAGTGGTGCTCCCATAGCTCAGCAGATGCCTGCAGTTTGCAGTTATGATGCTGCAGGTGCTGAACCCCAGCGCACAGGTGTGCCTGCATACCTTCAGCTTGTTCTGGGTGTAGGCAGTGCATAGCGTGTAGTTTGACCATGTTCGGTCACTATCCGGGTGACGAAACCATTGCCCGTCTGTGTTGCACACTTTGGTCACCTTCTCTGAGAGACATGCAGCAAAGACAAATGTACAAGTCCGTTATAAAAACATACACCACACACAGATCATTATTGGTCATTGTAGATTTTTTAAATACACATATTATTAATATGCCTGAAAATTACAGCAGTAAGGCATGTATAATGTGTAACCTGATTCATATTCTGCTTTATTATAAAAAAAAATATCACTGAATCAATGAACGTTCCAGCTCTGAATAGCCACTTCAGATTGTTGTGATAAGTCATGAGTAGATGGAAACCGTTTTATTGAGTTTATTGAGCATCGCTGAACAGAAACAGAGGAGCATAGTGAAGAACATTGAGTCAAACTTCAGGTGTGAGCTCTAGAAAGCGAATCCCATTCAGGGGAGTGCGTTCTGCTTCAGCATCACTCAGAACACCCAGGATCACCTGCAGCAGCACTGCACAGTTAAGAGCTAACGTCGAAAGTAAAGAACGGAAAACAACACATAAATTCATGAAATTAATTTGGTGATCCTCTCATCTCATTACAGGTGTGAACTCTGCTACACCTTTCACATATGACTGCCTGGAGCACAGGACTCTCACCTGAGGGATCGAAGTCCCCGAAGTAGGATGGGCAAAGCTGCATGGCTGTGCCGGGGCTGGAGTCTGCCCAGCACAGCCAGCCGTCCCAGTGCGATTACAGTACGGGCCTGCAGGGGGCACAAAGTGACACACTGAGATACGGGCTCAGACACACTGAGATACGGGCTCAGACACACTGAGATACGGGCTCAGACACACTGGGATACGGGCTCAGACACACTGGGATACGGGCTCAGACACACTGAGATGCAGGCTCACACATGGGCTGTGGTTGGTGGAGTGTCTGAATGGGCAGTCTGTGATTGGTGGAGTGTCTGAATGGGCAGTTTGTGATTGGTGGAGTGTCAGTAGCTGGCACATGCCTGTGACTCTCTCCTCCTGCAGTCCGCAGTAATGGTAAGTAATTAGATCAGCTAATTTGGTTGAAGTTTGGGTTGGGGAAAAACTGGGGAAAAAACTGGATAAAAATAAAATGCTTTCTTTAAAGACGTTTATGTTAAAATAATGTCCCTGTACAAGGTTTTCTCTTGTGCCATTGTGTTTTTTACTTGGGATAGCCTGATCATGCAGGCCGCTACGTCAGGGTTTTGTCAACAGGAAACGCTGAGGGGAAATGGCTGAATGGTGAGCTGCTTAGAACAATAGATTCTCAGGGTTTAAAGTGCACAAGTACAGCACAGTCTCACAGTGACAGGTCATTACTGACCTATGGGTGGCACAGAATTTCAAAGTGCATGGAAGGGAATTTTGAAGCTCACTTAGTGATAAAATCTGTTAACAATGAAGTGAGGCAGTCTGGAACCAGACTAATTTTATATGAGAAACATGCAGTCTGAAAGGCAGTTATTCTCCAGGCTGAGACAGAGACACAGTAACACAAAGGATGTTTCCCCTCTCCCAGCGCCCCCCCCCTCCCCCCCCCCCCCCCCCCTTTCTGGAGTGTCCCATGACCCTGCTGCTCACTTAACAGTTAAATTCTTTATTTATGTCCATATTTCATAAACACATACATTTTTTAGATGCATGATGTAAGGATTTGACATGTCATAAGCACTAGTACAGCAATAAATGTAATAACTGCATATACAACACTAATTTCAGCTTCCAGACAAGGATAGAGAAAGCAGCGTCCCCTCCATATACAGCAGCTACCAATAATAGTACAGACTGAACAGTACCTCGCTAACTGCTCGGCCCTTTTTTCGTCAGTCCCACCATTTTTAAACCTCTAACGACTAGTCTGTGAACATGGCCTAGACTACCAAACCTCTGTCTGTGAACATGGCCTAGACTACCAAACCTCTGTCTGTGAACATGGCCTAGACTACCAAACCTCTGTCTGTGAACATGGCCTAGACTACCAAACCTCTGTCTGTGAACATGGCCTAGACTACCAAATATGAAGACTTGGAAATGGCAGCCCAGCTGTGTGATTGTCTGGGCCAATGGTTAATATTTAAGATTTTTGTTACAAAGGCTTCTTTCAAACTATAGTCAAAGGTGGTGCACCAAACTTCCAGAAGACAGAATTTTCTTTTCTCCTCATCAACAACTACCACATCATCAGGAGTATCAGAGGGAACAACACTGGAATATTTATAAGTGTGTCAGAGTCACAGTAACAGTGATTAAACATACACGGTTTAACAGAAGAGTAGACTTACAGAAGAGGAGACTTACACTCTCTGTCAACACACACATAAAATATACAAAGTCACTCACACACACACACACACACACACACACACACACACACACACACACACACACACACACACACACATAAAATATACAAAGTCACTCACACACACACACACACACACACATAAAATATACAAAGTCACTCACACACACACACACAAAATATACAAAGTCACTCAACACACACATACATAAAATATACAAAGTCACTCACACACACACACAAACACACTGTAAGACTGTGTTAAGCTGCTCACTACTGCACGTCTGCACACACACATACACACACGTACACACACATAGTACACAGTCACAGTGAAGCACACAGTCAGGCAAACCTACAGCCCCAAGTTTAATCAGGCAGAACATGGCCACCTGTGTGCTGGGACACTTTCAGCCAGTTCTGATGCTAAAATACAGCGCAGGATGTGAGCATGTGAGCGTGTCCGAGCATGCTCATTACCTCCCTCTGAGCGAGGCGGGTCGTTGATGATCTTCAGGTAGCACTCAAACTGAGCTGACAGGATCTGGCCGCGGGACATGCTGAGGGAGGAGGAGACGGGGGCAGTGGGGCGCCACCTCTACCCAGCTGGTGGGACCCCCACCCTCCATACTGCTGCAGACCTGCAGGGGGAGAGCCTTATGAGCAGAGCCACTTCTCTCTCAAACACACACACTCTCACATTCATACACTCACACACACACACACTCTCACATTCATACTCTCACACACACACACTCACACATCAGACCTCACACACACATACACCACACTCACTCACTCACACACAACTCACATTCATACTCTCACACACACAAACACACCACACACCACGCACTCACACTCTCACATTCATACTCACACACACACACACTCACAGACACACACTCACACATTCACACTCACACACACACACACACACACACTCTCACATTCATACTCTCCCACACATACACACACACCACACACACTCTCACATTCATACTCTCACACACACACACACACACACACACTCACACACTCACACACACACACACTCACATTCATACTCACACACACACACACACACACACACACTCTGTGTTAAGCTGCGCTGCCATGGTCTGGTGTTGACTGCCTTAGGATCACGCTCATGACTGTGCTGACCCCATGGCCTATGTCTCGTTGGTATGCTGCCACAGTATTAGTCTGCCGGGGTTTTTTCCTTGTTGCACATGGGCACCTCTTCCAACCCTCCTCTCCTTTCTGTTTCTCTGATTTCCCTCCATCAATTTTACCATCCACTAACCAACGGTTTACTCTGTTTTCTCTTCCTGCTCTGGGCACCTGCCTGGAGCTGAATCCCAAACACCGCAGCCCCTGCCCTGCCTGCCCTGCCCGTCCCACCCGTCCCGCCCTCCCTGTGCCAAGAGCTGGGCCCTACGTACCATATTTACTGTTATAACTGCAATAACTGCAAATCTGCTTATTCTACCTAAACTGTTATTTTCACTGTTACTGTAATTGATGTTCCTGTTATCATTTCAATTATCATTTGAATCAGTAAGAGTTATATGTCAGCCATCTCCACTCTCCTGTCTACCCGTTGTACATCCTGCGCCAGCCTGAAGCAGATGGGCTCCCCCTCTGAGCCGGGTTCTGCTCAAGGTTTCTTCCTGTTTGTCAGGGAGTTTTTCCTTGCCCCTGTTACCTTGGCTTGACCCCAGGGGGATTCAGGCCTGGGATCAACTGTAAAGCTGCTTTGCGACAGCTTGTTGTAAAAAGTGCTATACAAATAAAATTGAATTGAATTAACACACACACACACACACACACACTAACACACTGTCATAAACACACACTCATGTACAGTCATACACACGCACACACTTGCGCGCACACAGTCATACGCACACACACACACAAACAAACACACACACGCACACATACACCCACACACAAACACACACACACACACACCCACACACACACACACACACACACACACACTCACACACACACACACACACACTCACACACACTCACACACACACACACACACACTCACATGCACACACACACACACACACACAGACATACGCACGCACACACTCACACAGTCATACGCACATACACACACACAGTCATACACACACACACACACACAGTCATATGCACACACAAACACACACACACAGCAATACGCACACTCACACACACAGACACAAAACCACACACACACAGCAATACGCACACTCACACACACAGTCATACACACACACACTCACACACACACAGTCATACCACACACACACCACACACACACACAGTCATACGCACGCACACACTCACAGTCATACGCACACACTCACACACACACAGTCATACGCACACTCACACACACAGTCATACGCACACACACACAACACACAGTCATATGCACACACAAACACACACCACACACAGCAATATGCACACTCACACACACAGTCACGCACATACACACACACACAGTCATACGCACACACACCACACACAAGGTTCCTCTCACCTCAGTCAGCATCAGCAGTAGCAGCAACCCAGAGCATGTGTTGGCTTCTCATGGCTGCACTACCTGAGGATCAGATAGGGGGCACTGCAGAGAGCACTGAGAGAAAACAAACACCACTAATGAGGACAGGTGATGCAGTAATGGACAGCACACATTTCTCACACAGTTAGAGTGTTCTGTAAGCATCCTGTACATGATGCCATTTTACTGCCTAAAAATACTTCAGTGAATCACACATTTCTCACACAGTTAGAGTGTTTCTGTAAGCATCCTGTACATGATGCCATTTTACTGCCTAAAAATACTTCAGTGAATCACACATTTCTCACACAGTTAGAGTGTTTCTGTAAGCATCCTGTACATGATGCCATTTTACTGCCTAAAAATACTTCAGTGAATCACACATTTCTCACACAGTTAGAGTGTTTCTGTAAGCATCCTGTACATGATGCCATTTTACTGCCTAAAAATACTTCAGTGAATCACACATTTCTCACACAGTTAGAGTGTTTCTGTAAGCATCCTGTACATGATGCCATTTTACTGCCTAAAAATACTTCAGTGAATCACACATTTCTCACACAGTTAGAGTGTTTCTGTAAGCATCCTGTACATGATGCCATTTTACTGCCTAAAAATACTTCAGTAAATCACACATTTCTCACACAGTT